>CABHPP010142608.1:0-23931 GCA_902168425.1 Peromyscus attwateri
ATTGTAATGCAAGGAACCTGAGTGAAAGACAACATGAGGCATGAGGGTAGACTGACCACATGTTGGTTAGAGCCCTGGATACTGAGAGGACCCAGTGACTGAAAACAAGTCAGCCAATTCTGGAATGAGCTTTTGGAGAAATTCACCGGAGACTTAATGTTCCCAATACCTTTGTAAGCTTCACACCTCCTTTAAATACACATACACCTTAGTTTTCCCCCACTACAAGTGAGTGATCCTCTGAGACTTATTCTCAGTTCCTTCATAATGAGGAACATGCTCTCCTAACTCCCATCTACACGACCAGAATGATGAGCCCCTTCCTGGCATATATGGCCCTACCAAAGATGTTCCTTTCTAACTACTTTGTTGGGATATTCCCTTAAGCTGCTCTGTATTGACTGAACTCGTATTACTGGCCCCCATCTTTATCTTTGGCCTAAAATCCCCAGTCACCCTAGATCAGATCAGGAAATAAAGACTGCTTTGCCATTTTTATCCAAATTCTAGGATAAAGCACCCGTGATTCTTCCATCTTCATTACCTTCATTGATCTTGTATTCTCCAGGGTTGGCGTCTGCAGTCTTGCTTCCAGCTACTTTCCTCTCCGACATGCAGATGTGTTTTTTCTTGCCAGCTCTTCTGATGACACTGTGACCCGAGGAGACGAGAGCTACACATGCTCCTGGGTGTTTTTCAAATGAGATATTCTTAGGAGTCAAGATGGTCCTCGGGGCCCTGTACTGTTTCCATTTCCATCCTTGTATTTTCAAAGCTTTCCGGCAGCCTTTCAGATTGCTTCCTCTTGTCCTATAGTCCTTCACGTTCTCCGCTCCAAATGAGCAGATTTTTCCCCTGGCACACATTGTTTTACTTCTCTACTGCCATCTCCAGAGTTCCTGTCCTACAGCAGCTGGAAGGAAACGATCCCCAACAGCCATATGATGTGGCTGCATCAGGTAGAAAAAGCACATGTGGGGCTGGAGGGACGGCACACTGGGTAAGGCTTTTGCCCGGACAAGTGTGAAGACCAGAGTTTGGATTTCCAGCCTATTTATAAATGCCCAGTGGCTGTCCTAACTGACTTCAGCTTCCGCTGTCAAGCTGACACAGCCCATAGTCATCTGAGAGAGTCTTAGATTGGCCTGTGGTCCTGTCTATAAAAGGTTGTCTTGATCAATGGTTTATGTGAGAAGACTCAGTCTGCTGTGGGCAGCACCACAACTTCCTTCATGGTCCTCACCTTGACTTTCCTCAATGATGTATTGCAACCTGGAAGTATAAGCCAAATATAGGCCTTTTCCTTCCCTAAGCTGCTTTTGGTCAGTGTTTGGTCACAGCAACAGAAATTAAACTAGGTCAGTGGCCTACCTATAATCCCTGTAAACTCAGCACTTAGGAGGAGGAAACGTCCTCAATGCAAGGTGGCTCGCCGTGTTATCCAAATTGGCAATCTCCCAGTTCAAGGTTAAAAACCCTGACTCAATATAGAAGGTAGAAGTCAAGACAGGTGGAATCAAGAAGGATAACCTATATCTACCTCTATCCTCCATATGTACACACACATATATGCACATACACCTACGTTTACATGTGCCCACATTCGTGTGAACATGCATACACACATTCTCATAAAAAGTAAATAAAAATTAAAAATAATAAATAATAAGGCACACATGTGAGCCCCAAACTTCTGCCTGGAATGTAAGTTGATGGAAGACAAAGAAGATGGTGAATGGCATTCAGTGTTGTCCTTAGTCAACATTCACATCCATACAAAATAATGGGAAGTCCAAAGCACAATAGAAAGTTAAGCATTGGCTGGCTTTCTCTGCCCTTACTTGCAGACACAGTTAGAAGTAGGTCTGCCTATTATTCCCTTGGCATTCACACCCACAGCCTGACAAACTTCCTCCCCAGTCCACCTCCCTGTGGCTAGGTGGCCATCCATTTACGAGGCTGCAATTTATCACTTTTTTTTTTTAAACCACATTGGGCTCCAAGAGTGCTCCCACACTTGTCAATCTTGTTTTCCAAGGCCACAAATTATCTGTAGGCCAGGTAGAGTTATGAATAACTCCACAAGCTTTGCTCATCAGGAAAATATAGCATCTCCCTTTCTCTGAAAGTGCTGTGAATGTACATGGAACAAAAAGGAGCTGAAATTCCTCAGACTGTTCATTAGTGATTCTCACAAGGGCAGGAGTGCCTCAGTGGGCCGTGGGAAACCACCGTTCACTGAAATTCACTGCCACTGTCTCCATGGCAATCAGCAATCTGGGACTGTTATGACCAGTTTCTGAATCTGTCTAATTTATGCCTGGGATGGTGCAGGGACTCGAGTTAGACATGCTGAGCAGTTCAATATGAGATTATGTTAGCACAAACCTCCTGGCTAAGATGGAAACAGCTAGAGTGGTAGATAATACACACTCAAGCAGTTGGCTTTATATATTTACTACATCATTCCTTCATTTTCATAATGCTTCTTAAGCACATGTTACCTACCCAGTACCTTTACCCCTACCGGTAACCGTAGACACTAGCAATGCTAAAAGATGGAGAAAAATAGTTAAAATTCTATGCTTTTCCTAGCTCAGTCTTTGGGGGTTGTGATGGTTAATTTTATGTATTGAATTGGCTTTATGATGGTATGCAGATATTTGATCAGGCATTAGTCTAGAAATTTCTGTGAGGCTATTTTTTATTTTAAAATTAAATTAATTATTAAGTTATTTATATTTATTGTGTGAGACTATGGGTGGGTATGAGTATGTGGGTGTATGTGTGGAGAATTGAGAACAACTTGCTGAAAGGAGTCTGTCAAGGATGTTTTCTGAATGATAGTAACATTTAAGTCAATACCATTGAATAAAGTAGACAGTTTTCCATAATGTGAATAAACCTCACACATTGAGTTGTAGCCCTTACTACACAAAAGTCTGACTTCCCACAGCAAGAATTTTCATAGCAGACAGCTTCTTCCTTCTGTTACAGCCTGGTGACCCATGACATAGAGTTTGGATTGTTCCAGTTCTATAATCATGTAAGATGGTTCCTTAAAATAAACTTCTCTCTAGTGGTTCTATTGATTTGGAGAATTCCGAGCAATATGGGGTAAATTCCTAATAGCGGATATTAATGGAAAATTATACAGTGCTAGCATAGACATCCATCATTACTTCCATCATGGTACCCATCACTTATTTCTTAACGCTATAGTTGAAGGGGCATTATATCTCTCTTTTTCTGAGACACTGTGGCTGTGACCCCATCTCAGTTAACAGGGATCAAGAAAAGCTTGTCCTTGAAAGTTCTACCTTGGTTACCTACCACTGGCTCCTCCTGGACTACCTTGGCCAAAGGATGTCACCTGAAGAATTTCCTAGTTCAGCTCATCCTAAGGTCACTTATGTGTCAACCTCTAGTCCAGAGCAACCCCAGTTTGGATATTCCCTTGAAGTCATGCCAGCACTAAAAACAACATGAAAGAGCCACCATAGAAACAACAATCAATCTTGCCCCAGGATAGCTGGCCATCTGGCAGTCCATGTACTTACTAGTGGGAACCACAGCCACACAGATGCCTCTCTGTCTTTAACGCCCGAAATACCAAGGCTAGCATCTTCCAATTGGCCATGGCCTCCACTGTAAGCATGCCAGGCACATCTGTGTGGCCTTGTTCTTGCCCACACGTTCTCTTTCCAGATGCTTTGCTCCTATTTTTTTTTAACCAGAAAAATGATCCATCCTTCAGCCTTATCTCAAATACTACCTTTTTTCCCTGAACTATTTCCTGACATCTGCCAGGAAAAGGAAATAATTCCTTTTAGTGTGTTCCCATTGATATTTCTATTTCTTCTATAAAAACAAAGTCATACCAACCAAATATTCAAATATCAGCCCAATTAAAATTGCCCTTAGAGTCTAATATGAGAGATGGGAATTTTACTACTGATATTTATTCAGATGTCAGTATTGGCATTTATAAATATAACTTATCAACAGAGGTTCACAACCATGGATGGCTTAGAGAGATGATCTGAAATGTAGCAATTCTAAAATATACAAACTATTTCGTGTGTGAGTGAGATGACTGTTGGTCTTGGCTCTCAGCACAGCAGGGTATGGTCACATCCTTTGAATTCTATTCTCCATTCTTGATTCCTTTATTTCTAACAGCAACCGTCACTGAATGGCTTTTGAAAGCCTCAGCTCACCACAGTGGTGTCACAATGATATACTCCCTTTGCTCTGGGAATTTCCAGGCCTAACACATGTCACACTCAAATGCCACAGAACTCTCTCCTTCAGGTTGGTTTTCTCACACCCCACATGTTCAGCTTAGGGGTGATCTGCAAAAGAAGCAAGAAAACTGAGCTAATTGTGGAAACCGGTGTCAGGCGGTATTCTGAACCAGCTGGTGGTAAGTGCCACTATAAACATGATTTCCTAAAGTTTGTCTGTCATCTGGGGACCCATCAGGAGATAGTTTCAACTTTGTTCTTAGCTCAACTCTCAGGTTTCCTGGGCTGGTTGTAATGAACCGTAGCGTGAAGATGATGCCGAATGGAACTCACTGGAACCTCCCAACAATCTGTGCTTTGCTGCCTTGCCCTCCGCACAGTTTCAGGACTGCCAGTGTAGCCTTTTGTGAAAGGCCATCTAGCACGTCTCCTTTAACATTGCTGCAGAGGCAGGGATGGATTGGAGGCAGCTGATGCTCATTCTGCACCTTTAGTGGCTGGCATACTGTAGGAACAAATGACCAAGAATGAGCCCCTCTTCAGACATCTTACATCTTTTCCAAACCCTGGCCTGGAGGTCATAGCTGACACTAGCCCCTGCAGTTCCCTGCGGTTCCTCGCTGCCCCCACAGTGTTTACATAACTGACCCCACTTCTCCTGAAATTCCTGCTGCATGTGGTCACAAGCTGCTATGTGCTCTTCTAGAATTCTGCTTCCTTTCTCCAGATTAGCCCCTCCCAATGCCTCTTCTAGATTTTCCTACACCATAGCCTCCAGCTTCTCCTCTGTACTCTCTGCACTCTTATCTAGTCCCATGGTTTTAATCTTACAGCCATGACATCTTCATGCATTCCTTAAGCCCTGGCTTCCTCTCTAATCCATACAGCAGGCATCTCCTTTCAGATGTCCACTGCCAGATAAAGACAATGACATACCCGTCCTGTTTTTCTTTTCACTGTCTTTCTCTCTCCCCCTACCCCTTCCTATTTCCTCTCTCCTTGATTCCTTTCTCTACAGAAAAAAAAGACAATGGCATACAAATAGAACTCTTTCATAGTCTTCCCCCAATCTACTCTCTAGAAAATGGCACAAAGACATTACTCTGGTGAAAACTTATGTGGGACCTGCAACTGCTCTCATATTCACAGACCCCACAACTGTTCCATAAGCAGGTCCCTCCAGTTTCATCTCCAGTTTTCTGATGCTTATTTCAATATCTGTTGCTGCCATGATGGTCCAGACAGTACAACTGCTCATGTGGACCACTATTGCCTCATCTCCTAAACAACCTCCATGACCCTAAGATTAATTCTCCATAGAATAATTTGGTGCTGGTTTTAAAGAAGAAATCACTGAAGCATGGTGGCTCATACTTGTAATTCCAGCACTCAAGAGGTTAAGACAAGAGGATTTCCATGACATGGTTATCACCCTGCTGAACCCAAAGCCTCTTGAGTAGACTCAGGAGAACTTTCAGAGTTTATTGTGGATTCCAAAGGTTAAGAAAGACTTGGCCCTTAAATGACTGCTGAGCAGAGCCTGGACCTTACAACTGACTGCTGAGCAATGGCTGGTCCTTACATGATTGATCATGGCCCAGCCTCACTCAATTCTACTTATACCAGCCTTCTGGAAGTTACCAAGCCACAAACTCATTTCCAAGTATTTACCCCAATACTTCTGCTTCCTCAACTCTTTCTCTAGACCACCTGAGACTCATGTACTGTACTCTGTGTCATTTGAAAATCACCCCCTTGGCACCCAGGCAGGGGGATCGGGATCTGTCCTTGGTCTATGGGCAGGCTTCTGGAACCCAATGCCTGTGGTGTGACACCTTGCACAGCCTTGGTGCAGTGGGAAGGGGCTCTGCTGACTCCCCATGGGAGACCTTGATTTAGGGGATGTGGGGATGCAGAGTGGCTTGGGAAAGAGGGCTGGGGGGTGAGAAGAGGGAGGAGGGGGGAATATGTGGATAGTATGTGAAGTGAGTAGAAAATTTCTTAATAAAGAAAAATGAAAAAAAAATAGAAAATCACCCCCTTAGAGTGACCAGTCCTGTCTATAACGGAGCCTAAACTCTTTCCCTGTACTCTCTGTTTTGTATTCTTAGTCATTATTTAAATATACACTTTTTTTAAATTAGACTTTGGAGTATATGCTACAAAGTTAGAGGGTTCATCCTATTTCTGTAAGTACATATAATTAAGCACTTTGATCATATTTACTCCCCTATTGCTTTTCCTTATCCCCCTTTCCATCTCACCCTTCCCCAGTTTTCTCCCCTTTAATTTAACTTAATTTAATGTCCTTTTCTCATGCCACAGATTCCACAAATGAGAGAAAAATACGCCTTACTTTATTATTTAGTTCTGGCTTATTTCATTTAACATGATTATCTCCATTACATCTATTTTCCTACAATAACTTAACTTCATATTTCTTCATGAGTGTGAAAACCCTCAGCTTTGATCATCACCACATTGTCTTTATCCATACATCCACCAATGGAGACACCTCAGCTGATTCTGTAGCATGACAGTAGATTGTGCATCAATAAACATGGGTGTGCAGGCACCTCTGTGGTGAGCTGACTTTCAGTTTCTTGCGTATATATCCAGAGTGGTATGAATGGGCCAACTATTTTTAATTTTCTGAGGAACCTCCAGGATGGTTTTCATGGTGGATGGACTAATTTATATTCTCTACCTACGGAGGATAAGGATTCTTATTTATCTCCTTGATATCTATCTCCCATGCTAAATTTAGGGAGATGAAGAATGGACTCACAATACTTACTCACCATGGGTCCCTATTCCAGTCTTGGCTAGCAGTTCAAGCCACCTAGAGCTGGCTCTGCACTGTCAACCTACGTGCTACAGATAAGCATCCAGAAAGTACCCCACTGATGCCACATCCAAGACACTGGAGGAAGGACAAGCATATGAAAAACACACTTAAATCTGTTTCCACTTGTACATCTCCCTTGCCTGCATCTGAAGGATTGGCTAGCACAGGAGTAATTAGAACTATTCCAAGTGAAAATAGCTAATTGCAAAAAGTTTAAGTATAAAGAAAGAACAAAAAGAATGAATAGGGTAGGAAAAGGATGAAAGAAGGAAGGGGGAGACAGAAAAGGAAAAAGGAAGTAATTGGAGGGATGGGACAGAAATTGGGGAAGAGAGAAGAAAGGAGGAGGAGGGAAGGAAGGAAGGAGTAAACTACCCTTTAATGCAGTGGTTCTCAGCCTTCCTAATGCTGCAACCCGTTAATACTGTTCCTCATGTTGTAGTGATGCCAAACCATAAAACTATTTTTATTGCTACTTCATAACTATAATTTTGCTACTGTTATGAATCATAATATAAATGTGTATGTTTTCTGGTGGTCTTAGGTGACCCCTGTCAAAGGGTCATTTGACCCCCCAAAGAGGTTATGAATCACAGGTTGAGAGCCACTACTTTATGATGTCAAGTGTGGCTGGATCTAGTGTCCTTAAAGAACACTATTAGAGCACAATGCTGTCGCACTCTGAGCTTACTTTTCTGGTTTAGGAATTCTGAACTCTATCTCCTCTTGCAATATGCTTCCTGTATGCAGCAATGGAATGGTTACGGCCAATTCTAGGATTATAGATAGTAATTAGTTGTCCTAATAGAAAACGGTTTTCTTGTCCAAGGAGCCTTGTATTAACCACAGGAACGACTCAGCTGACTCAGTCTGTCCCTTATGACCATGACTGAGCCAATTCTCAGACAGCCAAATGGAAGAAAGCAGGTAAATCCATAACTAATTGAGCAAACTAGAACTTGATGGATGTCTTCATTATCCCAAAACACAAAATGAGATGATTTTCATCTCACTTGCACATTATCTTTAGGGCAAAACACAACTTTGAGATGGAAACACTGATGAGGTGAGGGTCGCCCATTTGCCCTGTGTCTCTTAATCCAGACTAGTTGGACCTTCACCATTCAAAAACAAAATACCCAACACATGTCAATATACACATATCCACAAAAGAGATCTAACAGCAGCCTCACAACATGTTTGGGGAAAATTGGGCTCAAATAAAACTCAGAAGTGAATTGAACTGGTGGAAGTCACAACATAAGTCCTCCTTTCTCTCCTTTTCCTCACTTGGTGTCATCTAGAATCATGGTTTTTAAGATCATTTATGTACTGGTGCCTCTCAATTCACCCTCCATCTGATGGCAGCCGCTTATCTCATTGTTTAAACACTGGTTCTTCTCACATGATTCAGACACTTCTCTAGTCTAAGGTATAAAAATGGAACCCCTCATCTTCTCCAAATCTAATCCTCCCTTGCATCCCCCCAACCAGAAGATGGCCATCGCATTTCAGTTCTTAGGGAATAAGCCTTGAAATTATCCTCAACCCCTTGCTCTTTTATCTGGCTTTCAGTGTTGCAGTGAATTTATCAGTTCTAGATGATCCCTTGGCTCTTTAGGGCTACCACCACCCAGTGTCACCAGAACCTTTTTTATGGATACTATAGCAGCCTCCTCATGAGTCTCCTGACTCTGCTCTCCCATTTATTTTTTTCAACCTCATCTGTATTTACCAGAATGTGATTGGGCACTATATTTCCATTCACAAGCCTTGCAGAGTGACAAGACCTAGGGAAGCTTAGGGCTTTGTTCTCAGTACTTCAGGGAAGAAGCCACGTGGGGAATTCCTCGGTTGAGTTGTTTCAGCTTGTGCTCTTACTTCTAAGACATGCAGAATTAACTACAAGAGATGACATTTTGTAAAGATAAAACTTAAACCATCTTAATCTTTCCATTTTAAACATCAAGATACATCCCAGAATGCTTCAGTGACAAATGATTTGGTCTTCTAAGCAATGCAGTTTGATAGCTAAACACTTCAGACCACCAAGTTAACAGTAGGTTACATTATGTCTTACAACACATGTTCTACCAACCTGCTGAATCAAACCTATAGCATTACAGTATCACAAGTAAAAAGAAATGTTATCTACCCTTAGTGTTCATGCCAGACAGATGTTTCAAATGTTAACAAAATGTAGGGGACCAGCGCCCACTTTCTCCCCCAGGGTACTCTTGAGCAGGAGAAGGGAGAAATATTTAGATAGAAATATAGAGGAGAGAAACAGAAACATAGGACGGCCTCGGGAGGGCCTGGGTCAAAACCCACCAGCCCCTTCTGTCTCTGCTAAAGGGCTATTTAAAGGAATGCCAAGGGGTGGAGCAAAAAGACCTTCCCCCAGCACAGCCAAGTGCAGAACACTCCAACCACCTGGTGACCATGCACGTGGTCAAGCCATCCCCTAATGCAACCCTGCTGTGTAAAGCAAGCTCAGCTCTCACTAGGAAACCTCTGTGGGCGCCCACAACAAAAATAAACAAAAATCCTGGAAAATATATTATCAGAAGGAATGAAGGTAAGCATTGAACACGTGGTTCTTCTGGCAAAGCTTAGTCTACTTCTTCCATGTGTGATATGCCATCATCTCCTTCCAGGGGTGGCATTTCTTCAGTTACAGCAGCACTAGTAACAACCATAGTAGGATCATCCCCATCAGCACCTAGACCAAGCTTGATCATCCTGTACACCCTGTTAGCCTGTGTCTGGGGATCTTTCAAACTGAAGCAAGAAGACAGGCAGGCGTGTAGCTCATACACCAAGATGACCTGGTCTTTCACAGACTTGTCATTCTTGTCAGCCCCTGCCTTTTTCCCTAAAGTTTCAATACTGGAGTGGTTAGGGTTTATCTCCAGGAGTTTCTTTGCTGCCATGTAACAGAGCTCCATGTTTGGTGTCCATCTATATGTGCTGTGGCATACAATACTCATCAATGGGCTCAATCATATAGATTACTACTAAGCCATGCACAAAGGCTGAGTTAGCGACTTGGTCCTTGGTCTCAGCTGTGATAAAATGGATGTGCTTCTGGTTTTCTTTCATTCTGATACAGTAGCCCTTGAGAGAAACCATCCCATCCCCAGAAGCAGATGTGAAGTATCTCAATGGCTTTCAAAGGTTCTTCCAATTTGAGAGTCTTCATGAATTCTGAGCTCTGTATTTTTTGAGAACTGCTCATACAACTTTTTGTAGTTCTCTTTATCTTCTGCCAGTTCAGTAAATAGTTCTAAGTATTCCTTGACTAATTTTTTTTCTGATAACTTTCAAAATTTTACTTTGCTACAACATTTCATGAGAAATATTTAGAGGGAGATTCTCAGAATCCACTACCCCTCAAATGAACATCAGATACTCAGGGATTAACTCCTCACAGTTCTCCATATGTAAAACTTGTTCTTTTTTTTTTTTTGACCATGAAAAGATTGTTTTATTCCATGAAAATATTCTCAACAGAGAACACTATCATAAACAAGGCATTTTACCATTAAGAAATCATTATGTAGCCGGGCGGTGGTGGCGCACACCTTTAATCCCAGCACTCAGGAGGCAGAGCCTGGCAGATCTCTGTGAGTTCGAGGCCAGCCTGGACTACCGAGTGAATTCCAGGAAAGGTGCAAAGCTACACAGAGAAACCCTGTCTAAAAAAAAAAAAAAAAAAAAATTAAAAAATTAAAAAAAAATCAATATGTGCACAAAGAACGAAAATTACTGCAAAATTAAGAGATTTCTTTTTGACAGTTCACATGTTCAAGAATAATTTAAGAATGACTTAAACTGTGCAAGTACAAGTGTTTTCTTTTTTTTTCCCCCTCTGTTTTCAAACAGATCAAAGGGAGCACATCTTGGGACAAAAAAGAAGGGCCCAGAATTCCAATTGTCCCTCAACAGAATAATGTTTTTCTGTTAAATATTCTTCCCAGTCATTGGATTAGGTACACCCCATACAACATGTTCTCCTTTCCCCCACTTCCTCTTTCTCTTGAGTCTATCACTTCATCTCATGCACAGATGTTATTTATATATACATCCTATATCCCAATATAATGGAACACCCATGAGAGTAGGGGTGCTTTTGCCTACTTCATTTGCTGCTGTACCTCTACTGCCAGAAACAGTTCTCAGTACCTCGAAGGTGCTCTGATCAGTAGCATGTGTTAAAATAATCAATCATGTATTTATGCATTCCATCTGCCCAAAAAACAAAAGCAAAATATAATGATTTAAAAAAAAACCCAATTGCTTCTTTGCCACTTTCCTCTCAGATTTAAAGAAATAGAAGAAAATTAATTATTGTCATTTTTTAGCCCAATGTGATGAATTATTATATTAGACAGGAAGTGGTTGAAATACAGGGTGACATAAGACAATTAAACATGCAATGATTGGAATAAAATCAGCAGGCATTCAGAAAATCCATTTATAATAGCAGGCAATGAACTTGAGGAGTGTTCCTAAGACAAAGGTCAAAAGCATAATGTAAAATATGCACAGGCCATGAGGTATTTGGATGACAACCCCAAAAAGAAAACACACCAATAAAATTACAAATGCATGGATGATAAGGCAATAATCAGAAATATAATGGAATGAAACATTCCAGACCCAATAAAATAAATGAGATCATAAATTAATAGGTTAATGTCTTCTAAGAAATTTAATGAATAGAAATAAATGTTCAATAGAGGCTCATAAAATTTTAAATCTAAAGAGTTATATAAATGAGTCCTAAAATTATCCACTAGAATAGTGATCACCCAAAGGACAAGAGAAGGCTGAGGATATGGGTCAGTAGTAGAGCACATGCTGAGCACACACAGTGCCATGGATTTCAGTACTCAATAAGCCACTCACAGAAGTGGGGGTGAGGATAGCACAGATAAAAAGAAAAGGAAACCTTAGCTCAGAGTTTGTGGGTATAGAAGTTGATATGGTAATTATGGAAAACAGCCAATCAATCCCTCTACCTCTTCTGGAAATGCACACATACACATGTACTAAACGACATCACCACCTCATAAATACATCATCACACCCATGTTCAGTAGAGTATTGTCTTTGTTTGGGTTTTATTGCTGTGAAGAGACATCATGACTACAGCGACTCTTATAAAGGAAAGCACTTAATTGGAGCTGGCTTATAGTTCAAAGGTTTAATCCATAATTGTCATGGTGGGAAGCACAATGGCATGCAGGCAGACATAGTACTAGAGAAGTAGCTGAGAGTGCTACATCTGGATCTGCAGGCAGCAGGAAGAGATAGTGAGCCATTAGGCCTGGCTTGAGCTTTTGAAATCTCAATGCCCAAGCCCAAGTGACATACTTCCTCCAACAAGGCCACACCTCCTAATAGTGCCACTCCCTATAGGCCTGTGGGGGTCATTTTTATTCAAACCATCATGTTGTAGAATATTATTTTAAGGTATGTTACTTTTGTTTATGTTATATTTGTTTAACTCTGTGAAGCTATGTTACTTTGCCTGTCCAAAACACCCAATGATCTAATAAAGAGCTGAAAAGCCAATAGCAAGGCAGGAGAAAGGATAGGCAGGGCTGGCAGGAAGGGAGAATAAGGAGAAATCTGGGAAGAAAGGAAGAAAGATCAAGGAGCCAAGGAAGGAGGAGGACATCAGGGGCCAGCCAGCCAGCTACACAGCCAGCCACGGAGTAAGAGTGAAAGTAAAACATACAGAAATAAGAAAAGGAAAAAGCCCAGCAGCAAAAGGTAGGTGGGATAATTTAAGTTAAGGAAAGCTGGCAAGAAACAAGCCAAGCTAAGGTCAGGCATTTATAACTAAGGGTAAGCCTCTGTGTGTGTTTTATTTGGGAGCTGGATGGCAGGCCCTCCAAAAGAGCCAAAGAGTAAAAAGCAATACCACCACCACAAGTATTATCCATGATTGTCAAGATATAGACACCTATACATTCATCAATGGATAAATGAAGAAATATTACCCAGGACTTTACATTAAATAAGCTAGACAAGAAAGAGAAAATATAGTATAGGACCACTTACATGTAGGATGTTTTAAATGTCAAATATATAGAGATAGAGAATCTAACAATGATTACCAAGGTTGGGGCATAGGGAGGAAATGGGGAGATGAGGGCCAAAGGATTTTAAGTAGCAAATATGTAGAAACAAAAATTGAAGGACAATGCATAAGATTATAGGTAATAATGGTGTGTGGTTTTGAGAATTTTTGCTAAATGAAAAGCAAATGGATTTTTTAAAAATACTACAATAATAATCTGCTAAGCAAGACATGCCTACTAGTACAATAGTGGCGATACTGTGGGTGGAACCAACACATCTCTTCATTGGATTTAAGACCTTTTCTTCAGGTGGGAATTCATGCCAGGCACTGTACACATGGGCAAAACATGTGACCTGGAAGTAATTAACCCTAGGAGAGAAGCCATTGATATTGTTTTGCTAAACTGGCATGTTGGCAAACTTCCTTCTAAATATTTATGTTTATATCCACAGATAATATGATGCTTTCAGCCTTGGTCAAAGAAACTTCTTATTTCAATGGGTAATAATTAATGTAGAGATTCCTGGCGGTCCAGAGTGTTGAGAATAAGTGACTGTGAATTCTCAAACACAGATGGAACATCCATGTCAACCACTCCACAAGGCTCAGGGGACACTGAGGAAAAAAGGGTAGAAACAATGTAAGAGCTGGAGGGCAAGAAGGAGTGTTGTGAAAGGCTGGCCTCTGGACATGACATGACTGTTGGACACATCAGGGCAGAGCCTCTGTGGCTATCTGCACAAGGCCTGTACAAGATCAAGCCACATAAAAATTCCATCATAGAGGTGGGGCTCTCACAGCCCTGGCTCTACTGAAGGGCTAATAATAGTTGATGGCTGCTGAGGGAGGGTCAATTTTCTCTTGAAGGGGGTGGCCATTGTTATGTTGCCCATGCCCTGGTGGATGACCCTAAATTCTTCCACATATGGGCAGTGGATTATTTATTTTTTTTAAGGAGGACATAATGTTAGGAGAGAAATGTGTTGAAGAATGTTTCAGAGTGACTTGGAAGGAGGAAGCAGGAGAAACATATGATCGAGATATATTGTATACATATCTGAAATTTTCAAATAAAAAAACTATATGGTCTTAAATTCTGCTCTCAACATAATCAAAGAAGCCCCTCTTCACAGTGAACAGTGATAAATGCAGGCGCTCATATCTGACAAGGTACTGAGAATAAGTGATGGTTGAGGGCTCAACCCCAAACAAGGCATTCCCACCACCTAAGGCTCAGGGAACTCTCCAAACTGAACTGTTAGCCACTGATGGATCCTGTGATGGGGAGAAGGCAGTCATTGTCTTCTGTTGTGTACCCAGGAGGGGCCCATCAGGTTCCAATTAGTTGTTCCAGACCCATGGTCACACAGGTGATCCTGTTAACTTTAGGGTGTCACCAAACAAAGTCATGAGGCTGAGAATGAGATCTAAGGGGGGTTTAACAGGGATATGTGGGAGGTAAGAGAGGGTGGGGTGAGAAGAATCAGAATGCATTGTATATGTGTATGAAATTATCAAAGAACAAATGTAAATAAAAAAAAAGGTTTAATAGAGTTTTAGAATCCCTAGTCTTGCCACTGAGGGAAAAATTGATGACTGTGAAATGATGTATATGCCAATTCCTTCCACTACATTATCTATTTTACTCTGTGCGCATTTTCACATTATTTTATGTACTTAAACATACACATATAAACATTAAAATTTTTAAATAATAAGTAAAGTAAGCAAACTGGGAGAAAAACAGTTTTTATCTTCTAAATCTTTTCGGTATTGGTAATAAATGACAAGGCAGCTCATAGTACACATGAGGGAGAAATTCATAATTCAAATATTTTGCAAATATTTCTGAGCCATTCATCATATGCCAGGACAATATATGTTAAAGGACTATACCTGCAAAGTAATAATATTATAAAAATATAACTAGAAGATTAAAAAGGCTTATAAACATACCCAGTAGGGCATATATACATATATTTATTTAATATGCAATTCCACCACTGTACATTCCAGGAAACCAAGAAATTGATAGAGCCTTGAGTTCAAAATATGGGGGAACTTCACTAGAAAACAACTGTCAGTAGATGTTGAGGCTAAACAGCTACTTAGAAATAACAAAATAAATATATTAATCACTGTGAGAAAAATAGTATTCTCACAAATAGAAATAATTTTAATTTTTACAATTATAGTAACTAGAAAAGAATTAAAAATGTGCATGTATTGAAAAGAGACGGCATTTGTTTCAAAGTAATTGTAAAGTTCCGGATTAAAACTATCAGAAGAATGATCAGCAGGGACAGGCATGGGAGGGGCAAGAGAAACAGGAAAACAAAAGACTAAATTCCTTTTAAATGCTAATGTAGCACTGGTAGGATTTAAACACTATCTGCCTTCAATGCATAAAATCTAGTAATTAACATATCAAGTTATATGCAAGACAAGTGTGGAAAAATTGTAAAACTCGTTGGGTCCACATTTAAGATTTAAATAGAAAAATATGCTGGTAAGTCAGGATACTCAATTTTATAAAGATCCCAGTTTTTCTTATAATGATCTTTGCATTCAAGAGAATTAAATGGAAATCTCAGAAGTACTTCTTACTTTAGATTGGCAAGCTCAATCTAAAGTGTATACGGAAAAATAAAGGCTGAGAAAATGATGAAAAAAATAGAGGGGCCTCGCAGTGGCTTAACCACTGGATGATCAGAAGGCAGGAGGAGACACAGAACAGATCAGCTGGCTTTGGGCTTTGGAGACAAGAAAAGGAAGGGACTCTCTGATAGATGGCGCTGTGACAAGGAAAACTGAATTTGTAGCCTCATCATAACCACCCTACAAAGGATAAGAAAGGATCAGAACCTAAAATCTGGTTTCCAACAGGAAAAAAACTTTTTAAATAATACATGAAAATGGCAACAGAATACATGACTAACACATTTGAGAACTTCTATGGTGATATTTTAATTGTATTGAAATGTGATTTTATTTGTATGTTAATAAATAAAGTTGCCTGGGGGTCAGAGCTAATAGCAAGCCATAGCAGAAACTGGGCAGTGGTGGTGCACACCTTTAATCCCAGCTCTTAGGAGGCAGAGCTAGGCGGATCTCTGTGTGTTCAAGGATACAGCCAGCATGGAGACACACGCCTTTAATCTCAATACCAACCATAGAAGACCTGGAGGTCTGTACAGACAGGCAGTGATGAGGAGGTCATGTGGTTGGGTTTACAACCAATGAGAAGGCAGAACAGAAAGTCTATAAAAAAGACAAACAGATAGGAAGTAGCTCTCTTGCTGAAGAGGACAACAGCAGCAGTGAAGGGTAAGGTTTTTAGCTCTGACCTCTTTGGGCTTTCATCTCTGCATTGGCTCTGTGTTTCTTATTTAACAAGACCGTTCATCTACAAACTTCAGTGTTTGTTTTTTAAAAAAGACATAAAGTTGGGAGGGAGATCTGGTGGGGGCACCAGGGAGAAGTTGGAGAGAAAAGGTACGTGTGCGCGGGGTAGGGGGGGTGGGGGTGGGGTGGGTTGATCAAAACACACTGTCTATATGTATGACATTCTCAAGAAAAAAAGTTCTTTCTAAAAATAAGTAAAATAAGTCTAGCAAAATATTGCTTAAGAATTGAATGCACAGCCGGGCGGTGGTGGTGCACACCTTTAATCCCAGCACTCGGGAGGCAGAGGCAGGCGGATCTCTGTGAGTTCGAGGCCAGCCTGGTCTCCAAAGCGAGTTCCAGGAAAGGCGCAAAGCTACACAGAGAAACCCTGTCTCGATTAAAAAAAAAAAAAAAGAATTGAATGCACATGGGGTTGGGGCTGAAGCTTGGTAGAGAGCACTTGCTTAGCACACATGAGGCTCTCTACCCAGTTCAGTACTCTGTTCAGTACCGATACTGAACAAAAAGGGAAGTAAATAAATGTGAAAAAACTTTGAAACTAAATTGAATGGCCATGATAAGTACCAAAGAATAATGCTGTCAATGAAGGAAGGATAGGAGAGCTTACAGGTCATAGACTGGCTGAGTAAGATTTTTTTCCCCAATAAACTGAGATAATAATAATGCTGATTTATTTTATTACTTAAATGTCTATTTAAACATCTTTAAGTGCTACATGATAAAAAATATTTGAATGAAAGGATATGTATGTTTAGCATGACAAGCAGTGGCCAATAATACATATAATTATGTGATAAAAGCATTAGACCTATTGTAGACAAATTGTTGTCTCAACCACTCACAGAAGAAAAATGTCCTTTAATCCCAGCATACGGGAGGCAGAAGCAAGTGAGTCTCTGTGAGTTTGAGGCCAGCCTGGTCTGCAGAGTGAGTTCCAGGACAGCCAGGACTGTAACAAAGAGAAACCCTGTCTTGAAAAGCAAAACAAAAAGAAAAGAAAAATGCAGCAAGAAAATAAAAATGGAGAATAATTGACCTCACAATTAATATGCTGTTGTTGAGATAGTAGGTTGCTATAAATTAATACATTTTTAAAAACCAGTGTCAATTACCATAAAACTGAAAGTAGACACTCAAAATATTATAGAACATGTGCTAGAATACTATTAAAGAGTGAATTATTAAAACATTTAAACAGCGTGAAGTGTTCTTACCTTGTAATCTTGATAGTCAACTTTGAATAAATCTTGTTTTGTAGCTTATTCAGAACAGTAAAAATGTAATGTACATGTCCAACTGTATAAAATATTCAAAGCAAATCATCACATACCTCCTCACATTTAAAATTAGCAGGTAACAAATCTGATCACCGTAAAGAGTCTATAACAATAAAGATGTGATGTTAAGTTTCTAGTCTGACATATGAGAAGCTTACATTTCCCTGTAGGGTGCAGCAGCAGCTGTGCCTGGAGGACAAGTCATAGCACTGATGGTGTGCAGATGTCACTTAGAATCAGGGGAACATTTTGAGAATGACAGTAGACAATTTCACATTGTATGAACACCACAGAACGTGCTCATCAAACCTGAATAGCAGAAGCTACCACGTGTCAGGCTACGAGAGATGGCCTATTTTTCCTGTGCTACAGACCTGGGTAGCCTGACACTGCACTGCATTAGGCAACTGTAATGCTTTGTTGCTGTTGTTGCTGCTGATTTTACTCTTTTGGGGGGCCCACCACCCAGCTCCCAAATAAAGCACGCACAGAAGCTTATTATTACTTATGAGTAACCAGCCTTGCCTTGGCTTAGTTTCTAGCCAGCTTTTCTTTAACTTTGAATTATCCCATCTAACTTTTGCCTCTGGGATTTTTCCATTCTCTTACTTCTGTAAATCTTACTCTTACTCCGTGGCTTGCTGTGTAGCTGAGTGGCTGGCCCCTGATGTCCTCCTCCTCTGGCTCCTCAAGCTTAGATCTCTCCTCCCAGATTTCTCCTTCTATATATTCTCTCTGCCTACCAGCCCCACCTATCCTTTCTCCTGTCTTGCTATTGGCCATTCAGCTCTTTATTAGACCATCAGGTGTTTTAGACAGGCACAGTAACACAGCTTCACAGAGTTAAACAAATGCAACATGAACAAAAGTAACACACCTTAAAATAATATTCTTCTACACTGTGGTAAGTACTTGTATATATAACATATTTAGACAACAAAATTAAACAGTAAAAATATGGCAGAAAAGACAAAAGGTACATCTCTTTAGGGCCTGTGCCTGAGCTTGCAGGATGGGGGTTGCTCTGGGTCAGTCAATGGAGAGGGAGGGAATGAGACAACCCCCCATGTGACTAGGCTCAGCTGTGTACATCATAAATATGGCACAGTCAGGCCGTTATATCTGTGGGAAATAATTTTCTTTCCTTAATAAGAAATGAACCTTAGCTTATTTAACTTTTAACTTTATAAACTTGTTAAATGTTTTGACTCCCATAATAATAGCTCAAAACATAAAACACTTAGAGCTGTGCAAAGATTTTCTCTTTACATCCTTATTCTATACCCTTTCCCCTCTTTTAAAAATCATGTATTTTGACTTTTCAAACATTTTTTTGTTAAAAACTAAGGCACAGACACACATTGACTGTCCTGGGATATTTGTATTTGGTCAACTTAACCCAAGCTAGGGTCATTGGGGAAGAGAAAATCTCAACTGAAAACAAATCTCCATCAGACTGGCCTGTAGGCAAGTTTGTGGAGCATTTTCTTCACTGCTGGTTGATGTGGGAGGGCCCAAGCCCATTGCCATCAGTGTCATCCATGGACACGTGGTCCTGGGGTGTATAAGAAAGGAAGCTGAGCAAGCTATGGAGTGCATCCCTCCCTCCATGGTCTCTGCTTTAGTGTCTGCCTCCAGGATCCTGTATGGAGCTGACTTACTCCATCAACAAGGGACTGTGATGTGGAAGTGTAAGCCAAACAAAGCCTTTCCTCTCCAAGTTCTAATGGTCATGCTATTGAGCACAGCAACAGAAAACAAACTGTTACACTGCCCAAGGTCCACATATGGCAAAGATCAGCAATGCCATTGTCGTCTGCCTTGGCATCTTGCCCCACTTTGAGATCTTTAGGGTCAACAGCATACTTAGCACCATCAGCTCCCTCTGGGCCCCAACTGAGCCCCACCTAAGGGACTGCCTGAGGCTGTTTAACAGTTAACTTTTTAATAATAAAGAAAAGGTAGCTCTAAGTCACAATAAAAGTGTAACAGTAAATGCCCAAACCAGTGACACTGTCATTTATTATCAAGTGTTTTGTACCATACTTTATGTGTATATTTACATACATATACACATACTGTGTATATTTACACCAGCCCCACTACAAGCAAAAGTAACACATTATGCTGTGATATTATGACAGTTATGGCGCCACTACATGAAAGAAACTGTTCAGTATCATTATGAGATCAGAAAAAAAAATCAATGGTAAGGAAAAAAAAAAGCCAGGCATGTTATAATTCCAGAACTGCAGAATCTAAGTCGAGAGTAACACCTCAGATGTGAGGCCAGATGGGGATATACAGTGAACTCAAGCCTGGTCTGGGCTTTACAGCAAGACCCCATCTCAAGGAAAAAGAAAAGAAAGGAAGAGAAGGGGAAGGGAGGAGAGGGGAGTGACAGGCTGAAACAGGAAGGAAAGGGGAGGGGAGAGGGGAAGGGGAGGGGAGGGAAGGGACCAGTGGTTGCCAGAGACTGGGTTTGGGTGAAGGAATGAACAGACAGAGCACAGAAGAATTTTAACACAGTGAAAATACTCTTGATGACTACCCATGCCAGGTACCTGTCACCGTACATTTCTAAGTCCACAGGCCACACAACACAAAGAGTGAAGGCCAGCATAAGATATCGGATTTTTAGTGATGCTGCTGTGTCAATGTGACTTCATCAACTGTGGCAGGTCCACCATTCTGGCCAGAGATACTGACAGCTGAGAGGCTGGGCATGCATCCTCACAAGGAGACCCATGGGAAATCTCATACCTGCCCCTCCAATTTGCTGTGAGCCTAAAGCTGCTATAAAATAAAAAATACAGTTTTTTTAAAAAAAAAAGAAATACTAAACACAAAAGAATACAAAGATGGATATATATCATGATAACATTGGATTCTTAAAAAGCCTATGTGAAAAAAAAATGGAATGAGCTATCTCAAACCCATAATCATGGTTTTGATGGACTAATGAGTAATTCTTTCCTTGTCTTTAATTTTCAGCATTTGCAAATATGAATGCATATTTATATTTCTTTTACAATTTAGTGAAGTGTATAAAAATTAAAAACTAATGCTGAAATATAAGCATGCCAGGTAAGGTGCTACATACCTACAACCTCCATACTGGGAAGACAGAGTCAGATGGATCATGAGTTTAACGCCATCTTGAGCTCTGTGTGGTTTGAATAAGAGCAGCTCCATACACTCTTATGTTTGAATATTTGGTGCCCATTTGATGGAAAGGATTAGGATGCATGGCCTTGTTGAAGGAGGTTTGTCACTAGAGGTAGGCCTTGAAGTTTCAAAAGCCCAGCCATTTCCATTTAGCTCTCTCTGCCTCATGCTTGTGGATTAAGATGTAAGCTCTCAGCCGGGCGGTGGTGGCGCACGCCTTTAATCCCAGCACTCGGGAGGCAGAGGCAGGTGGATTTCTGTGAGTTCGAGGCCAGCCTGGGCTACCAAGTGAGTTCCAGGAAAGGTGCAAAGCTACACAGAGAAACCCTGTCTCGAAAAACCAAAAAAAAAAAAAAAAAAAAAAAGATGTAAGCTCTCAGCTACTGCTCTAGTGCCATGCCTGTCAGCCTGCTGCCATGCTCCCACCACGATGGTCATGGACTCATCCTCTGAAACTGTTCAACCACAAGTAAAAACTCTTTCTTCTATAAGTTGGCGTCTTGTCACAGCAATAGAAAAGTGTGGTGGAATGTTGTGGAATATTATTTTAAGATGTGTTACATTTGTTTATGCTGTGGAACATTTGTTTAATGATACAAAGATTTGTTGCATTTTCTTTTATGTTGCAATTGTTTAACTTTGTAAAGCTGTGTTACTTTGCCTGCCTAAAACACTTGATTGGTCTAATAAAGAGCTGAATGGCCAATAGCAAGGCAGGATAAAGGATAGGTGGGACTAGCAGGCAGAGAGAATAAATAGAAGAAGAGAAAGAGGGATTGGGAAGCAAGAGTATCAAGGAGCGAGAAAAGAAGGGGCCAGCCACCCAGCCACCTAGCCACCCAGCCAGACATGGAATAAGAAGCAAAGAAAATATAAACAGAAACAGAGCAAGGTAAAAGCCCAGAAGTAAAAGGTAGATGGGATAATTTAAGAAAAGCTGGCAAGAAACAAGCCAAGCTAAGGCTGGGCATCCGTAAGTAAGAATAAGCCTTTGTGTGTGATTTATTTGGGAGCTAGTGGCTGGGTCCCCAAAGAGTGAAGAGTATAAAAGTAAAAATAACCAACAACAGTGGAATTAAATATTAATTTAAGATATGTTACATTAGTTTATGCTGTGCAATATTTGTTTAATGATGCAAAGACGTGTTACATTTGTTTGATGAAATAAAATTAACCTGGAGTCAGGAGGCTGAGTCAGCAACAGGAAGTGGCAGGGAGGAACCATGTGTACTTAGGGTTCTTAAGAGGGGGCTGAGCAGAAGAACGCCAGGTTTTTCAGGAGCTGAAAGCTAAATCAGAAGGTTAGTTACTTGCTATTCAGCCTCTCTGAGTGAGCAGAATTCCACCTCAACCTTTAAATCCTGATTTCTATAGAGGGATAGAGATCTAGATAAAGCTTCCTTTGGCAGTCATGATAGAAGAAGCTATGCCTAGGGAACAGAGTTCCCTCCTGGCTATGGCCAGTGAGGCCGAACTGCTGCTGGTAGCTGCGGAGCTGCAATTGCCGATTAGGACAGTGGTTGTTTAAGGGACTGCTACCGAATTTAAAGAAAAACAACAGAAAAGCAACTAAGGAAAAGTTATGTAGTAAGATCTTATTGTCAGAACAAACAAGCAAACAAAAACTAAAATAAAAATATCTGCATGAGGGGGCACTGCAGACCTGCAATCTCAATGCTTAGGAGGTAAAAGGGGTGCTGCAGACCTGCAATCTCAATGCTTACGGGGTAAAAGGGTGTGGTGATATTGTGTTCCCCAATATATCGTGTACCCTAATAAATTTATCTGGAGTCAGAGAACAGAACAGCCACTAGATAGACATAGAGACCAGAAAATGGTGGCACACGCGTCTTTAATCCTATTACTTGGGAGGCAGAAATCCAGGCAGATCTCTGTGAGTTCAAGGCCACACTGGGAATAGCCAGGCATGGTGACTCACGCCTTTCATCCCAGGAAGTGATGGCAGAAAGGTATTTAAGGTGTGAGGACCAGGAACTAAAGCTGGTCAAGCTTTTAGACTTTTGAGCAACAAACAGTTCAGCTGAGATTCATTCTGGATGAGGACTCAGAGGCTTCCAGTCTGAGGAAATAGGATCAGCTGAGGAATTTGCGAGGTGAGGAAGCTGTGGCTTGTTCTGCTTCTCTGATCTTCTAGCGTTCACCCCAATACCTGGCTTCAGGTTTGATTTTATTAATAAGACCTTCTAACAATTTGCGCTACAAAAGGGGGTGCTGTAGACCTGCAATCTCAATGCTTAGGAGGTAAAAGCAGATTGACCAGGAGTTCAAGGCCAGGCTTGGTTACATATTGAGTTTAGACTATTTCCCGGGCTGTGCATGACCATCCCACCACCCCCGCTGTGTATGTTAGGCTCACCTTTTACAAACAGATTAGTCTCATTGGTTCCCAAAACGCCTAAAAACTTTACTCAGACTGGTACTGAAGAAGAGCAAACATCAAGAAAAAACTTAAAGGTAAATTTAAAACTATTTTGTACTGGGGAAAATTGATAGGGAGGTGGACGCCATGAAGGGAGAAATGCCATATCACCATGTTCTTCCCATGTCTAGTGGCTCATCTCTTCAGTGGAAAAAGAGAGAAAACAAAGGCCCGAAGCATAATTTTCAAGTTAAGAAATGAACAGGGCAATGCATCTGGGAGGAGCTGGGAAAAGAACATGGATATAATAAAAAAAAATTGTATGAAATCCTCAAAGAACTAATTTTTTAAAGGGTGTATCAATTTGAACCTGCTATTTGAGGAAAGGCAACATTTGATGCAGCAGGAAAGACAGGTGGGGAGCCAGTGAACAGGTAAGTGGGAACTGGTGCCCAGGTAGGTGGGAGCGGGTGCCCAGGTAGGTGGGAGCGGGTGCCCAGGTAGGTGGG
>CABHPP010142608.1:23941-49956 GCA_902168425.1 Peromyscus attwateri
GGGAGCGGGTGCCCAGGTAGGTGGGAGCGGGTGCCCAGGTAGGTGGGGGCGGGTGCCCAGGTAGGTGGGGAGCTGGGGTGTAGACCCATTAGCTGCTTGTAATTTGGGTTTAGAGCTAGAGAACTATTTTTTGGAAAGTCAATAGCATTCAATTTATAATAGATGTAACCAAGAATTTCTAACATTAAAATGCTCAGTCAAAAGTTCAGTGAGTATAGAAGCCATGAATGTAGGAAAAATAAGATTCACGGCTGTGAGCCAAGGAAGCTACCCTAATCATGGGTGGACATTAATTATTCTATATCAATAGGTTTTGTGCTGCTTGGAAGGATGGAAACACTAGCTTAATTGCTGTATTATATTTAAATATGTCTTTACATAAATCTGATGCGTGATTGCAACCATAAACTTGGAAAATTTCACATGAATCAACATTCGCCCACGTAATCATCTTTAAATAAAGAGAAATAAATGTATGATCCAAGACATAGCCAAAGCAATCCTTCAATAATAACATCAAATCACCCAAGCCTTATTGCTTCCTGTATAGCAGCTGGTATCCTTACCTCTAGCTCCCCACTTTGAGCCTTCTCTCGGAGCAAGTACCCAGCACTATTCTGAATCAGCCACACTATTTTATTAAAGAATGCAGCTTCCAGTCTGGCTGCATGAAATGGGGTGGGCAGCAGTAGCAGGATGCTAAGAGTAGGACGGCAAGAGTCCACATGGGCAGAGGCTGCTGTAAACAGACAAGTGGTTTAGCAGAAGACAGGAGGAAGAGACGCCCTGGAGAGGGGTCACAGGAAGACAAGGACCTCCGTAAAAAGACTGTCATGAAGTATAGGGTATGGGAGGGCTGTTCTAAGCAGTGGGAAGAATTGGAGGAAGAGGACTTAATTCTCATAGGACCAAGGTCATGGATTAAATACACAAATGTTCCTATGTGCGGGGACAGGGAGCAAGATTTTAAGTAAACATGGCATGTCTTCATGGTACATCAGTCAACTCAATGACAAGCAATTATGTCATTGAGTTGACATAATTGTTAATTATACACACATCATAGAAGAGAAAATTTGCATTGATTTTTAAGGTGGAAACACAGGGTTCAAAGAAATTTTGATCTCTTTTGGAACTATTTGGGTCTAGCCCCTCAAATTAGGAGATTAAGCCTTCATTCTCCTCCACCTTTAGGGATACTTAGGGATAAAATTAGAGAAACCCTGCAAAGTTATCAAGCTGCAATCAAAATTTTGCTCACCTTATCTCCCACTGTTGATAAACCTAATACTATTTAAAAAAAAAATAGCTTGGGCAATACTTAAAAAAAGAGAAAGAAAGAAAAGAAAAAAAAACAGGACAAAGGGGGCATGGAAAGATGGCTCAGCATTTAAGAGTGATACTGCTGTGGTAGAGGATTTGAGTTTAGTTCCTGATACCTGTACCAGATGGTTCTCAAGTACCTGTTATTTCCAGTTACCAGGTCTCTGACACCCTCTTATGTCCTCTGAAGTCAACTGTACTCATGTGAACACACTCACACAGAGGCATACACACATACATATACACATTTAAAAATAAAATGTTTGCAAAAAGACAAAGGGTAGACAATTCATTATTTGAAAGTTAAGCATAAGAAATGTAGAAAATTATTTGCTCATTAAATACAAGTAAAACATTCCATTGAGAAAAAGTAAAAAGTAATCAAACCAGAATCATATACAGAAAGAGCATAGCAAAGCTTAACATTTAAACAGGTTTTCCTTTTGTAAAAGCACATAGGAATTTTCAATTCTTCTATAAAATACAACAGTCGTCAAAGCTTAAGCTTGCCAATCTACTCATTTTGCATTTGAATTTGAATATTTTTTTAAAGTTAGCAAACTGCAAAGCTAGCATATCTAAGAATAAGAATTTCTTAGCAAGGATCTCTTTAAAAAATCAATGTGACAAATTCAAATTCATAATAGCATTGAAACGCATAGACGCATTATACATTATTTTGCATAACTCCAAATATAACTAGAAGTGACTCATTCTAGACTTGCGAGAAATTTGAGAATGAACCAATAAATGTGCAAAAACAAATGAGAGAAGCACAGAGTGGAGCCGCCAGCTGCATACATTAAGACTCACGATGCTCTTTTCCTTAGGACAGACCAATGTGCCATTACTATTAGACTAATTTTAATATCTTATATAAATCTCTAATAAGATAATGTTTTCCCTGTTCCCAAGGCCCCCAAAGCTAACCAACAGATAATTAAATAATCAGAGAAGCAGTGGAAACAGAGCCGGCAAGAAGCACAGTAATAAAATCTGGAAAGAGCCGTTCACAGTGATGGCAGGGGTAGGGAACCGTAGGAAGCCAGACATCATCAAGAAGCCCACCAGCACAGGGCCACTGGGGGACAGAAACAGCTCCAGTGCCTTGGGGCATGGCATGCTTGGGGACAAGCATAAAGGCTGTCATGGTGAGCAGGGTGGACCCATTTTATTTCCAATTGCCCCCCCCCCCATAATAACTTAAGGTTGGTACCACGCTGGTCAGAGACTATGTTAAGAATGGGTGTGTAAACTAGCCCTGACCAAGTTGGTTCGGGATGCCTGCTGACTTTGAGAAATCATCTTGCCTATACTACAGCTAGGCTGAGGATGAGGCCAACACACGATAGGGCAGAATCAAGGGGGAAGGGAAAAGCTAGATTCAAGATTCAGGGCCAGACCTTCTGAAACCATTTGCTTTTAATTGTTATGTTGGGGACAAGTAGAGGCGCTGCATGACATGGGAATGAGCGCTGTCAGGGGAAAAAGGCATGGTGGACTGTACGTAAACACTAACATCTCACTGGGGCTTCCACAGAAGAGGGCCAGAAGGAGTACATATTTAGCCAGAGACGTGTGCTTTCCCTGCACAGAGGTACACAGCCACACTCTTATGCAGTTGGAGAGGAGGTTCACAGCTCAGGCTAAATTTCAGTCACTGTTGTAAGACCACTTAGAGCACAGCAGTAGCTGGTGGACATGACCTGCAACATGGAAGCCAAGATTCTTGTCCTCAGGCCTGAGGCTGCAAGACGCTGCAGCAGGTGCAGAGTCAGCCTTGCACCAAGAACACTTGGATTCCTCCTATCAGGGTATAGCCGGACACCTGGGACCATCTCTCTGGAAGAGCCTCAGGCTGATTCTTGACGACTGTTTATTTGGGGTTCTATTGGAGTTCTCTCGGTGTATAGTAAGACCGATCTCCCCTAGGAAATGAGAATGTCAGATGAAGTATCCATCAGCCTTTAGTAATAAATACATGAAGATCTCATCTATTTCCCTCTTAGGGTTCTCCTTGTTAGCTAGTTTTTCTGGAGCTGTGGTTTGGAGTCTGGTTATCCTTTGCTTTACAACTGGTATCCATTTCTGAGTGAGTACATACCATGTTTGTCTTTCTCAGTCTGGGTTACCTCACTCAGGATGATATTTTCTGGTTCCATCCATTTTCCTGCAAATTTCATGATGTCATTGTTTTTTACTGCTGAATAGTGCTCCATTGTGTATATATACCACATTTTCTTTATCCATTCTTCAGTTGAGGGGCATCTAGGTTGTTTCCAGGTTCTGGCTATTATGAATAATGCTGCTATGAACATAATTGAGCAAGTGTCCTTGTAGTATAATTGAGCATTCTTTGGGTATATGCCCAAAAGTGGTATCATTGGGCATTGAGGTAGATTGATTCCCAATTTTCTGAGATCTCCATGAGTAAACTGGGGGTAAGGGGGAGAACAGAGGGTAGGAGATGAGGGATGAGAACATAAGGGAACGGGATGGTTGAGCTGGAACAGGGACAGAATGGGAGAGCAATGAAAGAGATACCATGATAGAGGGAAACATCATGGGGATAGGGAGAAACATGGTGCTAGAGAAGTCCCCAGGAATCCACAAGGATGACTTCAACTTAGACTACTAGCAATAGTGGAGAGGGTGCCTGAACTGGCTTACCCCAGTAATCAGATCAGTAAATACCCTAACTGTCATCATAGAGCTGTCGTCAGCCAGTAACTGATGGAAGCAGATGCAGAGATCCACAGCCAAGCACCAGGCTGAGCTCTAGGAGTCCAGTCGAAGAGAGAGAAGGGGGATTCTATAAGCAAGGGATGTCAAGATCATGATGGGGAAACCTACAGAGGCAACCAAACCAAGCTAGTGGGGACTCGTGAACTTAAGACTAACAGCTGTGGGGCCTCCATGGGACTGGACTAGGCCCTCTGCATAAGCAAGACAGTTGTGTGGCTTGACCTGTTTAAGGGGCCCCCTGGCAGTAGGATCAGGATCCATCCCTGGTGCATGAGCTGGCTTTTTGGAGCCCACTACCTATGGTGAGAAACCTTGCACAGCCTTGATGCAGGAGGAGGGACTTGGACCTGCATCAGCTGAATGTACCAGGCTCTGCTGACTCTCCATAAGAGGCCTTACCTTATTCCAGGAGGGCATGAAGGGTGGGTTGAGAGGGGCTGAGAGGGTGGGAGGAGGAAAGAGAGGGGAATCTGTAGTTGGTATGTAAAATGAATGAAAAATTTCTTAATTAAAAAAGAAATATGTGAAGAATATTAAAGGAAGCTGAATTAGTGGACTACCGTGTCACCCTCAGGCATGTGTCTAAGTCAGTGGTTCTCAATCCTCCTAATGCCATGACCCTTTAATATAGTTCCTCATGTTGTGGTGACCGCCCAACCATAAAAGATTTTCATTGCTACTTCGTAACTGTAATTTTGCTACTGTTATGAAGTGTAATGCAAATATCTGTGTCTTAGGCAACTCCTGTGAAGGGTTGTTTGACCCCCAATGGGTCATGACCCATAGGTTGAGAAACCATTAGTCCAAGTGAAGTCTCCTAGATGTAAGACTTGGTCCTACTAGCAAATATATCCAATAAAACAAGTTACCTAATTCATAAAAACAAAGAATTGGGGCCAGAGCCTACTCTCATGAACTGAAATATATAGAGTACTTTATCATCTCCTTGTTGAAGCTAATTTGGATTTCTTTCTTAATTATTGGGATGGGGTTACATGTCACAGCATTGGAGGCTAGGGGACAACTTACAGGAGTGGATTTTCCTTTCTCATGTGGGTTCCAGGGATCAAAATCAAGTCACCAGACTTGGTAGCAATCGTATTTACTGGCTGAGCCATTTTGCCAGCTCCCAACTTCAATATCTATTCTATATCATCCTAGGCTTCTTGTTACAAAGACCAAGCTCAAATCCTGGCTTTGGCCCAATGGGACTAAGAGAAAGGTAATTAAATTCTTTCACCCCCAGTGTTCTTGTTTGTAAACTTTTTTTTTTCATTGATGAGTGTGAGAACTTAATTCACTAACAAAAATAATGCACACTGTATCACATCTGGCCTGTTGCTCCAACAGGTGATACATCATTAAAGTCGGGGGTGTAAATAGACTGTATTTAAGACACTAGATGCATTTGGAAATATTTTCATCCAAATTACTTGATTTTAAAAATGAAAGCAAGCTCCCATGACACCAGATAGGGACTCCTCCTTTCTCTTCCCTAGAGGGCTTAAGACTGACTCTCCTCCCTCTGGACCCTGCAAACTGCCAACAAATGCCACCCTTAACTTTTATCAGAGAAGGCTCTCTTTCCATTGAACAATGGAAAATGTAGACTCACGGCTGTACAAGGTGTGTAGAGTAAGTGACAGATGAATGTTCAGCCCCAAACAAAACATCGATAGCATCCCCTATAAGGATCAAGAAACTCTTTAGAAGAGGGGACAGAAAAATGCAACAACTGGAAGAGAAGAGAAAGGGTTGCAAAATGCCACCTCTGGGAAAAACCATGGCAATCATGAACTCGGAGCAGATGCAGATACCTGCAATGGGTCTGCACAGGATGGTCCTATCCACAATCAGGTATGGATGGGGACTTCGGGGGAGCCCCACCACTTACTGCTGAACTATTTGTTCCTGATAGAAGAAAATTTAAAATCTCATAATTCTACACACATTATTTTTTTTACACTTTAAATTTGGTAAAATACACATTACATAAAATGTGCCATGATGATTGCTCTTCAATGTTCAGTTCAGTAGCACTAAATACATTCACATCATATTGCCAACATCATCACCATTTGTTACATCAATCATCCACAAAACTCTTTACATTGAGTAAAACCAAACTCTGTACCCATTGCCATAGCTATCTAGTCCCCTCTCCCTCAGGTCCAGGTGCCATTCTACTTTCTGCCTCTATGAATCTAACTACTAATTGCCTCACAGAAGAGGGTTTGTGCAGCATGTTACTTTATGTCTGGCTTATTTCACTTAGCATGGTGTTTTCAAGATTTACCCATGCTATAGCATATGTCCAAATAATATTCTTTTTAAAATCTTAATAGTATCCATTGTGTTTACTGTGGAGGCCCACAAAGGTTTCCTAGTGAGATCTGAGCTTGCTTTACCCAGCAGAGCTGCATTAGAAGATTGCTTGACCATGTGCATGGTTACTAGGTGACTGGAAGGTTCTACACTTGGCTGAGCTAGGGGGAGGTCTTTTGCTCTACCCTTTGGTATTCCTACAAATAGCCCTTTAGAAGAGACAGGAGGGGCCGATGGATAAGGATCCAGACCCTCCTGAGGTAATCCTGTGTTTCTGTTTCTATCCCCTCTACCCTTCTATCTAATATCTCTTATCCCTTTCTCCTCAAGAGTTCCCTGTCATAAAATGTGGGAGCTGGGCTCCCACAGTTTACATGACAAATTCTCTTTGCCCAGCCATTACCAATGGACACTTTTATTGGATTAGCAAAATGCTTTTAGAAGCAACAAATTAAGATGCCTCATTCTCATTCATATCATTGTGTTATTGACTCAGTCCGGTGTGAGTCAGTAGATGGTAAAAAAAAAAAAAAAATGTACCACATTCTCACATTCTTTGTGGCATTTTCATCCATAAAGAAGAATGAAATCATTTCATTTGCAGGAAAACAGATGAACCATGATGTTAAGCAAAATAAGCCAAACTGCAAAGACATATGTGTGGACTCTACGGGAAGAAAGATGTATGAAAAGAAGGGATTACTGGAGAAGAGATCAGAGGCAGGAGTGAAAGAATGGGTGACAAGGAGGTAAATAGGATCAAAGTACCTTATGGGGGGTGAATAAAAATGTCAAACAAATTTATTTGTATTTATACAAAATCTGTAAGTATATATAAATTCCATTGTGCATAATTTAATAAGATAAATTTTTAAACTTCTTAGAAACTCTTGTATGTTCATTTATCATATTAATTTCTTTTTTGCTTATGTTAATTTCTTCCATTGTCTCAGAAGCAAAAAAAAAAAAGATTCGTAAGTGAGAGGAAATTTTCAGAATTTATTTACGTTGAAGATTAACCATACACAGAGAACATTTTGAATTACTTTTATTGGTTTGGATTAATTTATGTATCCAATATGCCAGTCACAAAATATATAGACAAAAAAATGTTCAAGTTTTTTATTCACTTCTTTATAAGTCCTGAAAAGGAATACACACACACACACACACACACACACATATATATATAATGCAACATACAAAATAGTATATCACAAAAGCAACAGCAGACACCGATGTGCTGTAACTGAGGAAAATTTTTCACTGTGGCCCTGACTTCAAGAGGCTATGGTGCTTTGATGATTCTTTTGCTCAGGTGCTGTTTGAAGCTTGGGGTCCGTCAGAGCAGCTCGGAGATGTTGAATTACAGTGATACTGGGAGCAGAAAGCCCTAACTTGTCTCCCATTTGGCCGCTTGTATTGTTGGACAGAGGAAACAAGGCTGGGAAGCCAGTGCTAAGTGGAAATTCCCAGAGTCTTTAGGAATCACACCTGACTTTTCAAGGGCAGTGGCTCAGGGGAACTGGCTAATTTCCCAGATGTTTTACAAAGTCCTCAGATATCATATTCTAAAAATGATTTTAATGGGCATTAAAATAGGACTTAGAGGCTACAGAGGCTTCTACAGAATCAGGTGGGCAGACACTTTTATTAATGTCACTAATGCAAAAGTATTCTTAGGGTCTTTGATGAGTTAAAAAGCTGTCAGTGGGATGCATACCTTTTCATTTTAATTTTGTCTAAGACAAACCTAAAATTGCAGATTTTTCATCTCTTGGGGAACATGACCCACTTCCACATGGTTGACCTATGAATGTTACAGAACAATTCAAAGTTAAAAGTAGTTAATGTGCTCAAACTGGATTTTTGTCCATGAGACTTGGGGAGATTTTCCTGCCTCAAGACAGACTCTTTTTATACTGCTTTGTGTGTTACAGGACCTTTTTTCTGTAATCATACATAGTATTTAGGAGCTGGGGGTGTAGCTCATGGATAGCACACTTGCTTGGCATGCATAAGGCCCTTGGTTCCATCCCCCAGAACTGTCCAAACCTCCACAGAACAAAGAGAAGTAATGTGATTGAAGAAAATGAGAAAAACCTGGGGAGGGCTTGCTGACTTCTGAATCCCTGCTATACCACCTTTGTCTCTGATGAAGCCTGTGACACAACCCTTTGTCCTTGCGCGCACTTTGGTTCATTCTATCGTCTATCAGCCCTTATTTGTTACACCGATCTATTCAACTTAGTCTCAAAAGTTCAACTTAAAGCTAACATTATCTGTTTTATTGTAGAAAAAAGGGATTTCATTGTACTCCAATATTCTAGTGTCTTACCCAATGTTCATCTAGGATGTATGGCTTCATTGTTATTTATCACATACTATCATAAAAACATAGTAAGCCAGCATTTAAAATTTTAAATAATTTTACTGTATCAAGTAATGCACATAATTTTCTAAGTTAAATGTTATTTCAAAGTTTAAAATGAAAACACTATGGCACTCTTCTACCTCAGCCACTCCTCATTCTTTTGTCTTGAAAAATATGGATTTGAATCTTTGAGTTGATTAATTGGGCATTTATGTATGTATTGAGATTAATTTCACAGTATATAAAAGTGGCCACTCTTGCAATGCTATATAACTGCCAGTCTATCTATTTGTAAATTACTCCCTTTAGTCCTAGATCAACCTCTCCCCATTAAGCCTTTTCTCCTCAGTTTCATCTCCAGCAACCATGACTCTGTGTTTAGTGTCTATGGAATTATCAATTCTGAATCATTCTCATAAGCTTCCTTCACTACTCCAGCTATTATAAGTTGTGAGATTCATCAGGTTGTAGTATGCATCAGTACCTCATTCCTTTTCGTGGCCAAATAATATTCTATTACTTTAATATATCACATTTGTCCATCTATTCATTCTCTGATGGATACTTAGGTGTTTCTATTCTTTGGCCATTGTTCCTAGTTCTGCTATGAGTGTGTGTGAATGTCTTTCTATTTGGATGTGTATTTCGACTTATTCTTTGAGGATTTATCCAGGAGTGGAACATGGTGATTCTATATTTAACTCATCAAAAATACAAATACTTGTTTTATGTGTACATTTTTAAAAACTGAATGATAGTTTTCCTGAAAGGATGCCTTTGCCTTTTGGTTTCCCTTTTGCTAGTTTTCAATTCTTCTCTTGCTCTCTTTCCCAGTCACATGGCTTCTCTTATGGTTTTGTGTCCAGAAATGTTGAGTAGTTACTTCCCTGTATGAGTATTGAGATTGCTATAAGAAAACCATGTAAAAATAGTCCATTTGAACAAAGAGAGCCCTTATCATTTGACTTGTTTCACTAAACATATCCCTGGTGATTTTTTTTTTTCACTTCGCTTTCTATCTCTATAAACCTTCCCCATATCTGACTGATTATAATGTCTTTCAACTCATATCCCCCTCTGTCCTGATAAAGGCTTTATCAGTAACTAAAAATGTGTGCAATTTTAAAGCCAATTCAAGTTTTTGATGCATCACAAAGGAAGCAAAGAATAATAATTATTTGAGCAAGGGAAAAGCAAGCTGGAAAACCCCAAATAAGATATTTCCTCTTAACAAAACTTGCTTATAAACAAATAGTTCCTGTGAATATTTCTGCTATTCTTATGGGCCACAGCTGGATGTTTTCAGAAAGGAAAACTAAGGAACAAAACTGTTCTCATAAACACTGAGATGAAGGACTATTTCAAAAAACCCTCTTTTGACTGTCATGTCTAAATTTTCTGTTGAGGACCTAAAGCCAAGAAGAAGAAAACAAAAGAAGTGCATTTATTCTGTATCTGCTGAACCGTAAACTAGTAAGCAGGTGACCAGGGAAGCCAAGAAGACATGGGATAAAAGAAAGAAAAGTCTAATTAATACTATGACACTAAAACACAATTCCAAAAATAAGACAACCACGTGAAAATGTTTTGAAGGGATGCACACACTTCAGTGGCCTCGGCAGGGAATCATCTGTGATGACTGCTGTGAGGCTCTCTGGGTCTCCTTAGCCAGATCAGCTGACTTTGCTTAGACAAATGTTTGTTTTCAGAATTTACACAAGCTGAGTCATGGCCTTGATGATATGATGATGTCATCATGATGATGCTTCATTTTCTCATCAGATATTAGTTGAGCTCAAGTCCAACTGTCCCCAAATCACCGAGGTAAAGGACTGCTAGTATAGTTTTACATATTCATTAAAATGACTTTTGTGTGTGTATTCATATGCATATGTAAGTGTTCATTTGTGTGCATGTGTGTGCAGGCCAGAGGTCAACCTTGGGTGTTGCTCCTCAGGAAGTATCCACCTTGCTTCTTTGATACAAATTCTCTTGCTGCACCTGAGCCACCTGATTAGACATCTATCTATCTCTTCCTCTCCATTCCTGGGATTACAAGGGCATGCTATCATGCCTGGCTTTTCTTATGGGTACTGGGTATGGGACTCAGGTACACATAACTGCACAACATGTACTTTACCAACTGAACTTTCTGAATAGCCCTAGTAGCATGAATTTTATATACTAATTTCATTTCAGGACTGTCCCATCCCCATTTCTGTTCCCATTGTATTTATCTTTACCCTCTTAATTTAAATTCTATCGGGTATCATGGTAAGAAGCTTTAAAAAAAAAAAGGCATCTCTGACAACCACACCTTTAAGAGGACTGGATTTTAAGAACTCTAATCTTTGTTCTTATGCATATTCAAATTTGGGGTGCTCTCAGAGATTTACCTTATTGGACATAAGAGATGTAGTGTTCTGAGATGAAATCCCGAGATAGTTTAGAATATAAAATCCCCACCTGAAAGCATGACTATGCTGGACAAGTCAGAAGGCCGCATGAAGTACTACCAGAACCACATTAAGTACTCAGGAAACATTAACGTTTAATTAGTTAGTGGACTTTCCGATTTCTACCTCCATGCTTCACTGCAAGTAAGAAATATACCAAGAGCAAAACCAGCTTCTTTCATCTCAAAGTCCACTAGCACAGGAGTTGTCAAGCATTTTTTAATACTGGAAGAATTTTGAGTTCACAGAGTTAAGAAGCTAGAGTTAAGAAGTCAAGATAGCAAGGGTAGACAACACCTTCCTGGAGAGCAGCTGTGAAGAGAAGGGAACACTACAGCAGGGGCTGAAGGGGACATCAGTGTGATGCTTGCTTGCTTGTTTATTGAGCATGCATTTCTATGTATTTGTAAAAAGATTAGTGAGACACAAATCTGTGCTATGTACAGTACATGGGGTGATGGCAAAAGTAATTTCATCTTACAAAGGAGGTCAAAATGTAATCAAAACAGAAAATGGGACCTAAAGTGATGGTGACAAAGAAAAGAATCTCTGTGTAAACTGAATTCTACTCAATAAATCTATCATTTCAATTCATTTTCTTCAAAGGTGCCTTTAAAGAAGAAAAGCTGTATAAGTGTATCTTTGTTGGTATGTGCACAGAAATACCTTTCAATATGAATCATGGATGTAGATCCAAGGATTCCTTCTAAGTAAACTGGCTCAGTCTTCCCATTGATGTTCATAAGATCAAGCAGCCCTCTATGAGTTCAGCTCTGGATGGAGTTGGCAGGGAGAAAATCCCTAGATGGAGAAGCTAGCTATAAATACACTACTTAGGAATTTCAACAATCTTAATTTTACCGTAGGAAACAGAGAGCTGGTTCATCTACAAATACAGGTAGAGTGAACATGTATAATGAATTTGCATCTTAATTCATTGGTATGTTTAGTTCAATTTTTAAAACATAATACATTTACTTATTATGAGAGATATCTAGGAAAAGAGAGCTATGTTAATTAGTTTATCTACTTAAAACTGCTACAAAATGTATGCATGAGAAACCAATGCAAAGAGAATTCAATGATCTGAAAACCAAGGCCTATATTGTAAAGCTGGGCTTCATTTTTGATGGATTTAAATGGAGGCATTGTTCATTTATTTCACAGAGAGAAACTTTCCAAATGCCCTGAGCATAGTTTCATTTCATTTTGTGTTTGCCAAGTTTATTATGTTCATATATTTTAATGACATGTTCTCATCTAATGGAAGTATGGGTATAAATTTCTTGTGTACAATATTAGTCAGAATGCTCCCATCAAAGCTTATTTAAGGAATAAAAGAATAAAAATACTCTTCAAGATTGATGCACACTGTTTGTATTATTTGTACCTTGATGTCTGCTTCATTATCATTGGTGAGGAAAACTATAGCCATCAACTTGCAAATTGGAACAAAACGTTCCCCTTGAAACTGAAGCCATCCTTTAAGGATCATGGCTTTTTAACACTCATTTGATAAATGAAGAAAGATTTATTTCAAATAAAATGCTGTAAAAGCTAAGTACTTATCAACTTTGCTTTCCTTTTAAGACAAGTTTGACTTTAAAATTTAGACCAACAATCATCACTTCCTTCAGATTCAATACTACCTCATTTTTTAAAGAACATATTTGTAGATGTGAGAAAAATGAATATGTTTTAACTGCCAAATTATCAAGTTTGTCAGGTTAGTCATTGGCTCAATTCTCCTATTAAATCTCTCTGGTACGTATCTGCAACCACATGGTGAATCATAAAATAATGGTAAAAACCTTACAACCACATCAAAGAGACAGTAAAGTTGACACAACAGTTATGTCTCAGTCACAGAACACTCAACAGTAAGGAGGTGATGAGCTAAGGCAACTTTGGTTTATAGTACATATTCGAATAGACTCTCAAGCTCCTCATAAAGTATTTAGGACAACAACACAAAAAAACTTCCGTGCTTCTAGCATCTGCTTTTACTACTTCACTGACTTAACTGACTCGATAAACACTGGATCAGACAGCAAAGACAGAGAGAGGAAAAGAGCCGTTCTCTTTGCTCCACCATTATGAGAAAAGGGCAGTCATGTCAACAGATGCAGTGCAGCAGGGCAGCGTTATAGAAGGAGTCCGCAAATCTTGCTGTGGCGGCAGAAGAGAAACTATCCTAGGGCTAGAAGAACTGTGCAAGCCTCCTTAGAGCTGCTGAAAAGTCCCCACAAAGGGAGAGCTGGAATGGACGTTGTCTCCTTTCATCCAGAAGTCAAGAGAGGAGGAATGGGGAAGGGGGAATACTTCCAGTCAAGGGTCATTTGGGGGAAAGGTTAGAGAGTCTTGAGAAAGCACACACAGCATGTACAGGAAAGTGAACTCTGTGTGTGTGGTGTGTGTGTGTGTGTGTGTGTGTGTGTGTGTGTGTGTGTGTGTGTTTATATAAGAAGAATTCTATTAAATTCACAATGGGACCCTGTCTTCATGATGAAGGGAAAGTCTCCTTTTGCAGAACCCTGCCTGAGTTCTCAAGCTTCCTATCTTGCCTTGTCCTATTTTCCTTGTTCTCATTGAGTTTCCTCCAAGAACAATTCCTTAATAAACTGCTTGCACCCAAGTCCTTCTAAAGTCTCCTGAAAGGAGACCCTGTTCTGGTGGTAGTTAATAAGAAAACCATCACTGCAATAGCTCCAGAGTAACCATCACAAACCTGAAGAAATGCAATGCATAAAGAGTCTCCAGGAAAGGAGGGGCAAATACACATTTAATAGCAGCCGGTGGACATGGAGGAAAGAGGGCAGAACTAAAACCTGTAATGATTTCATATATCATACAACTAGCTAGCATCTCTCTCCCATCCAGGAAACATAGGAGGTAAAGAGCAGCTGTGGAGGAGTGAGGGAATGGGGCAGAGTGGAGGAAGAGGACATGATTCTAGACCTACAGACATAAAGCATGAAGCCAGTATGAAACATCCGATCTGCATAGAGCATCTACTTCTATTTGTGCAAATCTGAATTCAGAAGCAAATTCTGAGGCTTGAAAGTAGATTTGAGCAAAGAATATGTTATATTTCCCAAGAGCACAAGAATTGGGGATAGTGTTGACTCTGATAAGGAGTTGATTTATTTTGTGTTCATAGTGTTGGGGATAAAGTCCAGGTCTCCCACGTGCTAAGCAGGCACTGTTTTGAGCTTCACTCCCAGCCTTAACTTGACTCTATTTGAGAATGCTTGAACTTCTAGAGTCACATCACATATTGCAGTAGAAAGTAAGTTGAATTTCATTAGAGATACCAAGATATATTAATGTATTATATTATTGAAGATATGATGACCTAGCATAGCTAGTAATGATAATAATACCTCTATGCAAACCAACACAGGCTCCTAGACACAGAACTTAAGCAGAACCTTTAAAGATTAGGTGACATGGGGACAGCACATGTAAATGGTCACCACTAGTAAAATCACCATTCCTATGAAGCTAGTGTAAATGAAAAGGACAGTAAATATGCTCACTGACATGTGGTTTAAAGAAGAAATGTATTTGGACCTCCCTTCTGGACCAGGTTAGTCAGCCTGGCAAGGGGCTAGACTAATCCATTAGAAAGGTAAATACAAAATCTCTTGTGCTTAAACTCAAATGTGTACCAACTGGGAACCAAACCCACCAGCTATTGATTTTGGCATATGGTCTACAAAACAGAGAAAAAAACTGCACTAATTCTGAATGGTGCCAAGATAAACGAATGTGTAGGTGACTCCGGAGTAAGATAGCTTTTTGTGGGGAGGGTATATGCTAAAAAATGACTAGCCAAATAATATGGTAGTGATATTTTAAAGTTTTTTTTGGGGGGGGCCTCCATACCAGTTTCCATAGTGGATGAATTGATTTATATTCTCATCAACAGTGGATAAGGATTTCTTTTTTCCTATAGCCTCATCAGTGCATTCAGGTTTTAGAAATGCCTGCTGACCTACTGACTTCCTGTTTTTATCTTTGTCTGTCCCCATTTCTGTCCTCTGAGGCCACATACTGAAGTAAATGACCACAAGCTTCATTCCACCCCAACCAACTCTCTCTCTTGGCTGATTTGAACATAGCAGAGGCAACCCTATATTCTTAAAGCCAGTTAAAATTTGAATTAATGAGGAATACATGATCTTCTGAAAATCCTTGGTTGAGAACAATGAGAAAGTTGGCATACTGAGGTTTTTTTTGTTCTATTTAATTAAATGGTATTAACAGCTATAAGTCATCCAGCAATGGTGACATGTATACCTGATATTTTAAAAAGCAGAAACAACAGCATGGCTGTGGTTTCTCACAAGAGACACAGAAGTTCAAAGGTTCTACAAAAATAAAACCCAACAGTAACTGATACTTGTGGTGAACATTAATTTGTCTTAAATTATTTGTTAAATACTTTGTTAAAAGGAAAAGTGCCCATGAAATAGGTTCAAAACTGACAGCTAATGCGTTATATGTAAACTTCTACCAATCACTTTAAATCTATCCACTAATATTCAGCTTCATATCTACCTGCTGTCTCTTCTGAACTGAGTTCATTACACCATACTGCGGAAACTTAAACAGGTCCCTAAGATGCACATAAACCAGGCAAGCAGGAATGGGTGAGCCACTGCGAAGTGCCCATAGGTCCAGAGAACTCAGGACCAGAGATAGCATAGAAGAGCAGTTCTCAACCTAGGATTCTCAACCCATTTTGGGTGGGCTGAAAGACCCTTTCATCGGAAATTCTGCATATCAGATATTTACATTATGATCCATAACACTAGCAAAATTACAGTTATGAAGTAGCAATGAAATAATTTTATCATTGGGGGTCACCACAACATGAACTGTATTAAAGTTCATGTAGCGTTAGAAGGTTGAGACCCACTGGCATAGAGGAATGGTTATGTTCCTTCTTTTCTTAAACTCTCTATATAGAGAAGCAAACATCTGCCCCAACCTCCTCTTCTCCTTTGTGCCCGATACTGTCAGTACACAACACTGTTTGCCCTTGGCCTTCCAAGAGAGGATAGCATAGAAACTATATCTCTCCCTTGATGATGAGGTTTCCCATATGAGTCCATCAAGAAGTCCTCTCATCAGACGCAGAAGTGATTAGAAGTTCTCCCACGGCAGCTGTAGACTTGTGTCAATAGATGATCAAGCTTGAAGTCTAGATTTTGGTACCCTGATGAGACTCACCTAGTGAGGGGCTGTTCTGTGATAACTGCACTTCATATTTTCTCCAGGTGGTCATAAACCTTTTCTCACTGGGATATCTCACTGAACTTGGCCTCCTTTCTCACTCTGTCCTAGGAAGGTCAGGGCAGTGATTGATTTGCTGTGTTGAAGCGTGGTATAAGCTGGACCATGTTTTGTTGTTGGGTTTTTTTTTTCTCTTTTACTCTTTTGGCTCTTAGCTCTTTGAGGGGTCTGCCACCCAGCTCTCAAATAAATCACGTGGAGGCTTATTCTTTCTTATGAATGCCAGGCCTTAGCTTATCTTGTTTCTTGCCAGTTTTTCTTAACTTAAATTAGCCTGTCTACCTTTTGCCTCTGAGCTTTTACCTTTCTCTATTTCTGTTACTATTACTTTTCTTTACTTCTTACTCTGTGACTTGCTGTGTACCTGGGTAGCTGGCCCCTGGAGTCCTCCTCCTTATCCTGCTCCTCAATCTTCTCTGAGATTTCTCCTTCTATTTATTCTCCCTGCCTGCCAGCCCTGCCTGTCCTTTCTCCTGCCTTGCTATTCGCCATTCCGCTCTTTATTAGACCAATCAGGTGTTTTGGCAGGCAAAGTAACATAGCTTCACAGAGTTAAACAAATGCAACATAAATGAAAATGTAACATTAAACAAATATTCCATGGCATAAACAAATGTAACACATCTTAAAATAATATTCTACAACAATGTTTTCCAGAAGGTAGCTGCTTCTCCTTTGCCCTTCTGTGCTCAGATTTTGAGAAGTTTCCTTTGTTTCTTGTTGCCTATACTAAGCACATCTGTTTGGGTCCTCAGGCCTTTTGTGTTCATTTTCTTTCAAAGCTATAACAAATTACCATTAACTTCGTATCCTTAAACAACACAATTGTATAGCTAGTGTTCTTTTAGTTATTTTTTGTGTTGCTGTGGCAAAATACCTGAGCAACTTAAGGAGCGGGGGGGGGGGGATTTATTTGGACTCATAGCTTTAGAGGGTTCAATCTATGATCACTAGGGATTGCCATGTACTTAGGGAAGATGTCACAGGACCAGAGGTGTGAAAGAGGATGCTGTTCACGTCATTGCATAAGAAGGAGGTAGAGAAACAGGTAATTCCAAGAACCCAACCCAAGTGACCCCCCTCCACCTGGTAGGCCAACCTACTAACATTTCCATAGCCTCTGAACATAGCACACCAACTGTGGGCCTCAGAGCTTGTAGAGAACATTTTATACTCAAACCACAGTAGTTTGGAAAGTTAGAAGTCTCACTGACTGAAAATCAAGGTTTCAGTAGGGTTGTACTCCATCTAAAAACTCAAAGGAAAATCTACTGCTTTGCCTCTTCTGGCTTCCAGTATGCTTCACATCCCTTGGTTCATGGCTTTGGGTCACCTTGAACTCAGTCTCCATTTCCTATTGGGATCCTCTTGCCTCTCTCTCTCTCACATGGGCTCTTGGGTTTATTTTGTGCTCAATCACATACTCAAGACTAATCTTTCCACCTCAGAATCCTTAATCTCACATACAAAGACCTTTTTCTCATGGAAGGTAAATTCCCAGCTTTGGGAGTTAAGCTATGATCACCTTCAGGGAACACTCATCCGCCTACCATGCTTGCCTCCTGGAACTAGCTTTCCGGTCTCATTTACACTCAAGCAAATGGTTAGGGTTAGCCCTAAACCCCTGCTTTCACCTTCTCTCTCCCGAAACACATCTGAGCAGTGAGGCTCAAATTTAGGTAAATAGCAGAAGTAAGAGTCCTACTTTGGATGGAGAGTAAAGCATATATTCTAATGTAGCTTTGACAAAGTTCTGCACTGAAGATTTTACCAAACACACAAAATTCGCTGTGTTTTCTTTCTTGCCAGCAATTCTGCTCAGTTGGTTTGCTTTATTGATCAGACAGAAGAAAAAGAAAAAGGCAACGGTGATGGACTCCCCAAGATCCTTGTTCCCACTTCCTTAGATATGTGGCAAACCACGTAGAGATTATTTTGTGATAAAATATTTCATTAGTTATCTATTCTGAATTCAGATCTTGAGAAGACATCTCAAGTCTAGGCACATCTGTATAAATCTACATTTGAGCTAAAGTTCAAACAACTTGAACTGTCTGCAAAATATAATGAATTTTCCAAAAATACTTTTCACCACTCGACACTAAAATACAGTAAAATCTCAGCTCCCAGGGGTCCTCAACTCTCTATCAGCACAGGGCCAGAAAGAAACCTTATGAGTCGATCAATGAGTCTCCGTATTCATTCTCATCCGTTAGCAAGTGTGTGCTGCATTGTTCAAATCGCCACATGTCCGCAGCCAATACAATCCTCATTAGCCATAAAGAGCTGTCTTCATGACATTCGTAACTGAATATTTAAATCAATATGAGATGCAGAAATGTCCTCGGCGACAACAAAGCAACTGTGGTAAAGAACAAAACACTTGCCAGCGCAGAAGCTTCATCATCTGCTCGACTGAGGACAGCATTATTTGATTAGAACACACCAAAGGATTAATGGAAAATTTTAAATAATGTGACGGCTAAGCTTGATATTACATTGGCCTGAATTGTGAAGCAGCTCAGGGATTCCATGGCCTAGAAATAGTGCGGCTTGCAGATGGTAACAGAAGGCCCATCCCACTCCTACAAGTTCCTTTCTAAAGCCCTCCTCCAGCTCATTCACTTATTCTCTCATTCTGCATCTATCATTTAGTCAGCAGTGGGGCTGTGAATGTAAGCCAAAGAGAAAGTTAGTAAATCTGCCCAGGTAGCCCCTGGTAAAGACAACAGTGTCGCGCCCAGTGTTTGCTTTGTCAAGCCAGCTTGCCTCTTTGTCACCTTGAGTAAATTATTTGACTTCTCTATGATTCATATCTCTGGGTATTAAGCAGGGTTAATGGTGATGTGTAAGGCATCGTACAGACAGTACAGGCACAGTAAAAATGCATGTCATTTGAGTGTAAATAATAATAAGACAACTTCACCGAAGAAGGAGTATTTGAGCCAGTATTTGCAAAATAGGCAAACATTTGTTTATTTAAAGAAGATGCACTTTTATTTGGGGGTTGGGGGTATAGGTGGCGAGCTGGGGATCAAATCTAAAGCCCCATCCATGCTAAGCATACCATTGAGCTGTCTTTCTCTCTGTCTACCACTGAGCTGTCTTTCTCTCTCTGTATGGATTTCCTCCACTGTGGTTACAGTTAGATATCTAGGAGAAGATAGTCAAGGTGTTACATGGCCACAGCTACAAAGCAACATCTAGTCAAAACATCTGGAGTATGAGACACAGATCCTCCTACTGAGAGCTTGGCACACCTCAGGAGTTTAGGAAAAGTGCCAACAACATCTTCCAGAAAGCCCAACTGTCTAGAGGAGAACTCACCCTGACCCTTTCTCTAGTGTAGACAGATTCCACTTCCTCTTGGCATTCCCACCAACATCATACAGGTAACATCTTGTCTGCTGCAACTCTGCTCGGCCCGTTGTCCATGCCCGCCCCACCTCCTGCGGGCCCATGCTCGGACTCCCCATCTCTGCCCTGACCTCGGTTATTCCATCTCCGCTGGGTATCAAGAGCTGTCTTCTGTACATATAAATCATTCCGTCTTTCTCCCTCCTTAAAAACAAACTCTTCACGTTGCCCTTGGGATCCACTCCTTACCAGCCTCCAGGGAGCACGTGCTTCTTACTCCCCACTCTGTGTTTTCAGCACCAGCTGTTCTCCAGCTAGGCCCTAGGTGACCGGCTGCAGCAGGCGCTGAGCACTTGCCTGCCGCGGCCTCCACTGCATAACCTGCTTGCTGCCTTCCCTTCCTTTTCCTCAAGTGGGAGAGCTCAACCTGAGGAAGAGGGATGGGGGCAGGGGGAGGCGGGGGTGGGGGTGGGGTGGGGTGGGGGGGGGGGGGGGGGGGGGGGGGGGGAGTTGTGCTTTGGCTTTGCCACCTCATGCATGACCAGGATGTCACCTGCTATCAGGAGGTCACCAGCCAGTTCTGAGTTTTGATGTATTGCCTATAAAATGAGAGGACTGGACCAAGGTACACTCAGGTTCCTTCTCACCCTCACCCTCCCTTTTCTGTTGCCAAACAAAGTTCCTTTCCTTCCTGGATTCTTTTAACGATTCCCCTAAAAATATTTTTACATAACTTAATTTCCTCACATCTCACTCCTGACTTCATTTGGAGTCTCATAAAGGTAAAAAAATAAAATAGAAAGAGGAGAAATAATGAGTGATATTTCCTTCTTTAAGGAAAACTTGGAACAAAAATGAGATTAATAAAGCATACAAAGAAATCCAGGAGTGGAACAGCAGTGGTCTGAAGAGAGCGATGCAGACCGTTAGCTACTAGACAGCAGCCTTTCTGGCTCTTCCTTCCCATCATTCCCTTCACTCCTGTTATCTGTGCTCCACTGACAGGGTTAACCCCTCTTCCCACAGACTGGTCTTAGAGTATGCTGTTCCTTCCACCAAAACACCTGACCAGATCTCCATATTGCAGGCTCTCACAAAACCAAGAGACTCCCCCTTACCATACAGATTGCAGTTGTAATTGTATTAGTGAATTTGCAACTATTCTGCTGCTGTTGTCCATCCTTTTTTTCTGTTATGTTCTGAGAACAGGAATTTTCTTAATTTAAACATTTCAGTAATAAATGTACTTCTTCCTAAACATTCTGAATAAATAGATATATTAAAAAAAACTGGGTAGAATATACCCTTTACATTGTCAACCCCAGGAATGGACCCTTGTCCATGTGGTCAGGAGTCCTGTGTCTTCTCAAGAAGGTCTTTGGGGTTTGCCCCCTTATTTCATCTACTGTCGAGGATTCAGCAGGAATACTTCACTTCCCGCCCTCCAATCCCTCTTATAACAGTGCTAGTTTCTAAAGTGGCTGGAAAAGTTGTGTTTAGAATGAAGACTAGGAGAGAGGTCACTGTCACCCTGATACTCAAGTGTTGTGAAACTCTGTCTGCTGGGCATGACATGGCTGTGGCCATGAAATCAGAGCAGCTGTGATGACCCATGAGACTGTCACAGATTATATGCATTAACACTCTCATAGATGAAAGGAATGTCATCAGATCTTCACCTGGTTCTTCAACCTCTTGCTCCATCCTGCTCCCAAGTTCACCCCAGCAGCAAGAAATCCTGCCCAAGCTACATGCTCTCTTGGGATGTTGTCGAAATATAAAGGAGGAAGAATGTTAACTGAAGGGAAGACTCCACTTACATAGCCTTGGGAGAGCATCGTCTATGCTGGGGTATGATTTATGGGGACAGAGCTGATTTTGAGTCACCCAATACTCCTCTAAGTCCTCATTCATGCTCTTCTAAGTAACCCCAATTAAACTCCTTGCTTTACCAAGCTGGACTTGGAGAGAATTATTTCTTTAGCCTGTCCTTGTGGCCCTATATAGAGTGGAGACCATTTGTTCACATTTTGTTCACATGTCTCCAGGAAGAGTAATGCAACCTTGAGGCAGAAAGTAAATTTGAAGAGCAATATCCTTTATGAATAGCGACATAAAAACCCACAACAAATATTAGCAAATTAAAGACAGCAAGATCCATAAAGGATTGCAAGCATATCCAAGTGTGATTTATACAGAGAATAGAAGTTGATTTAACATCAGAAAATCAATTAATGTAATAAACTATATTAATAAGATAAGGAACAAAGCCCATATGATCATCTCAATAAACACAGAAAAGCATTTCACAAACTCCATTTCCATTTCATGATTAAACTACTGAACAAGTCAGGAGGAGAAAAGGTCCATCCTCAACCTGAAAAGAAGGCATCACAGCTAATATTATACTTAGGGTAAAGACCAGATGCTTTGTCCTCTAGAGTCAGGAGCAAGATAGAATGTCCACTCTTGGCAATTCTATTTATTACAGCCCAGTTGTAGTTGGAGCAAATAGGCAAAAGAAAGAAAGAGAGGGAGGAAATATGGAAGGAAGGAAGGAAGGAAGGAAGGAAGGAAGGAAGGAAGGAAGGAAGGAAGCAAAAGGCAAGGCAAGGCAAGAGAAGAGAAGTAAGGAAGAAGGACAGAGGAAGTGGTATTCCAGTTTAGAAAGAAATAAAACTATCTCAACATGTAAGTGATATGATCTTGCATAAGGAAATCCCATTAAAATCTAAAAAAGCTATTAAAAGGAACAAAATTGTTTGGCAAGTTTGCAAGGTATAAGAGTAATACACATAAAACAATTATATAACTATATATTAGCATGGACAATCAAAAGTAAAATGAAAAAAATAAATAATTTAATTTATAATGAAAACTATAAAATACTTAAAATAAGTTAAAGACTTATATCATTAATATTAACAATGTGGGAAAAATTAAAGACCATCGTAATGAATGGGAAGTAATCTCAGTACCTGTTGGGAGAACTCTCACTGTTCAAATGGCATGACTGCCCAACAGATTATTTTTTACAAAAGAGCACACAAAGTTGCCAGGTTGAGAGTGGGGTGAATCTGGGAGGAATTAAGCAGGGGAGCTGGAGGTGAATATGATAAAAATACATTGCATGAAATTCTCAAAGAATTAATAAAAATGAAAGAAAAGACAAAAATCTCAGCAGGATGGATATCATACAGCATCTCATGAGGTCTCGAGTTGCATTTTTCTGAAAGCCATTGGAACTGGCCTCCATCTCTTCATCCGGTCACTAGCCTTTTCTGGTTTATATCTGTAAAGCTCTTTGCACACTGTTTCCTGTCTTCTTATCCAGAGACATGGATGTAACTCTCTACTCCCATTCATACCCTTCAATAAAGTTTTATGATGATCTCTCCCAACACACACACACACACACACACACACACACACACACACACACACACTCATACACATACACACGGCATGGCTCTCAAATTAACCTACAAATTCAACACACCAAAATCTTTGCTATTTTTTCCAGGAACTGACAGATTCTAAAATGTATACTCAAAATAGATTATAGACTTAAATGAAGCAAGAGCTAAAATTACAAAACTCTCAGAAGAAAACATGGGAATAAAACTTAACCAAATTGGATTTCTTGCACATGCAAGAAAAGTAAAAATAGATATACTGTACCTCATTGAAATGTCAAAATTTCAGAGTTGAACCATCAGCAATTGACAAAGCACAAGAAAGAAAGAAATTATTTACTTCTGATGAGGTATTTGTATGGAGAATAGATAAAGAACACAGGTCAAAAATAAAGTGGCTACCCAACCTAAAATTGAACAATGAATAAACAGTTCTCCAAAAAGTTATGCAAGTATCCAATAAACATGAGAAGATGTTTCACATCATTAGCCATTTGTATTAAAACCACATGATACCACTTCACAACCTTTAGAATACCTATGATTAAAAAAAATAGAAACAAGTATTGGCTAGGATGTGGAGAAAATGAAACCTGGACAGCTGCTTCAGAGGCCAATTCGGCAGCTCATCATAACACTAAATATAGATTTCATTTTATCCAAAACTCCACTCAGTATGGAGTACTCAGAAAAATAAAAACATGAAGCCACACAAAGACTTGCATATGAATTTTCATTATAGCATTATTTATTGTAGTCCCAACTGGAAACAACACAGAACACTAACTGACCAATGGATAAATAAATTCTTGTATATGTGTACAAAAGGCTACTACTACTTGGTAATAAAGGGAAATACAGTCATGCATGCTATACTATGAATAAGCCTTGGCCGCGTGTTATAAGACTTGAGTCATAAGCTATGTCCTGCATAGGTTCCTTTGCAAACACAGAAACTGTATTACTGGGGACTAGAAAAGCTAGAAGAAAAGGAAATGGCAATTGGCTGCTAATGGGTGACTGACAGCTAATGGCTGTGGGAGTTTCTTCTGGGGGAGATGAAATGTGAAGGTTGTACAATCTTATGGACACATCTTAATAATTAAACTTCATTCTTTACATGGATGGATTTTACACTGTGTGAAATATATCTCCAGTACGCCCTTAAAAAGAGAAGGGAAGGAGAAGGGTTCACTATGTTCACATCCTTCTTCACTAACTTGTCACCCTCTGTGTCCTCCTATCTTCCACAATAGCCCCAGAAACCACACTCACCCGAAACAGACCAAGCCTGTGTGCGTCCTAAGGTGAAACACTCACGGTCATCTCATTTGGTCTGGATAGTCTCTCTGAAACATGTGCTCTCCTACACACACACACACACACACACACACACACACACACACAATCACACACCCCACTCTCTGAATCCTCTGACATTCAGATTTTCACCCTGCCAAACTATTCCATAGGTCAGCAGATCCAGACCCACGGGCCAAATTGGATTTCAAGCCCGGCCTTCTTGTTTGCCTTTGTACTGTTCTCTAGCTAAGAGTAGCAGTTACCTTTGCAAAGAATGAATTAAAGAAAAATAATGTGTAACAGAACCAAATGTGGACTGCAAAGTCTAAAGTGCTCATTACTCTCCAGCCCTCTACAGAACGAGCTTGCTGACCTGCCAATCCATCCCTGGAAAAGCTCAAGTGAAAGAGGCCGAGAGAAGCCTCACCCTCTCTTTCCAATCACTGTTGACAACAAAAACAGTAAAACCCAAGAGCCAGTTTCTGTAATTTCACAGGAACTGCATTTTTAAGACTTTTGCAAGCCAGCTGAGGTTGTGTAGGAATTGGCTACAGGCAAAATCACCACACAGAAACCCACAAGTCCTACAAAACAGGCCGTTTCTACTGCAGTCAACACATCGCTAAAGAAAAACATGGGAATTTCACCTTTGCACTTCCTGGAAACCAAAAGGCAGATTTTTTTTTTTTTTTTTTTTTTTGGTCAATGGAATTTGCAGGTGGAATGCTATGGGTCAGAGCTGAGATGCTTCCAGGAAGTACTGGGGTCAATGCCTGTGCCTCCTGGACAGGAAACTTCAGATTCTCCCGGTCTCTCTGTAGTTCCCCACCCTCATCGGTGCCCCGGACCCTCTCTGTTGGACCATCCACCTCGATGAACACGAGTACTGGCCAACAGACTCTGCAGCTTGCATATACTGATACCTGCAAACTGCTGTGAGCCTCTCTAGAACCAGCAGGGGTGGAGCTTGTGGGTGGAGGGACAACTGCCTGACAGCCAGGGCATGGAGGGAAAGCTTCATGATCACCACTAGGGGGAAGGCTGGTCACACTTAGCATGAAGGCATTCCGGGACCAAAAGGCAGAGGGATGAGGGTAAAAGGGAGGAGAAGCCATAAAGATAACAGGAAAAATGGAAGAAGAGGAAAGAAAAAAGAAATGGTCGTTATTTTGTCCCTCCTGCAAAGGGGCACTAGGTGCTGGCGAGCCTGAGGCTGGGATCAGAATTCTCAGCAGCTTTCCAGCAAGCTCAGCGCTTTGTTCTGTCCTATACAGAAGGACATTGTGAGGGGGAGGGCTAATGGGGCACCCCACTCCCCCTGCAAACCACAGAGTACACTGATGGACATATATGGGGAGGACTTGTCTTGCTTGGGTTTCTTTCTCCTCTCCTGTCTTCTCTCCTCCTCCTTCTCCT
>CABHPP010142609.1:1773-22217 GCA_902168425.1 Peromyscus attwateri
CACAGCTGGCCAGGGGGCGGCCAGACAGACCCTTCCCAGATGCCGCTTCACACTGGTGTCTCCCGGTGCCCGGGACTGGAAGGGCTTCCGGGACAGGGGAGGGCTGGAGTCCGGTGGGGAAAAGGCTGTGTCTGGGCTCCCCCAGGATCTGCTGGCTTCTCCAACTGTGCCTGCGATAGGCGGAGCTCAATCCAGCCCTCAGCACTCAAGGATCTGACTCTGGGCCTCGGACTTGCTGGCGCGGTCTGGATCGAGGGGACTCACCCGGCGGTCGAACCAAAAGGTGGACGGAGGTTCAGCTCCAGTTTTCCGACTCACAGCTGCGCCTGCACCTCTTCCCCACACCCATGCGCCCCAGTCCCCAAGAAGCGGGAGAAACAGTGGCGTTGCAAACGCCAGACTCGGCCTCAGCTCTCCTTAGACGCTCTAGGGGCTTTCGAGGAAACCGGGGCTGGGGACGCGCACTGCCCGCCCGGGAGGCGTTGGTGCTGAGTAAGGAAACCACACCAGACGCATTTCGCTTCGACGCAGCCGTCTGCCCCGCACTAACACCTCCCCACGGCAAACCCATGCCACACCGTATGTCCTGTCCCTCCCCAACCCAAACCAACACCATCCTGGAGTTTTTTAAGATATACATAAAAATATAACACACACACACACACACACACACACACACACACACACTTAATGAAAAATGGCTCCATTTGTTTGAAGCGGATGTTGAGTTGTGAAGAGCAGGGTAAAGCTCACAGGGAGCATGTGAGGAGGCAGGTGAGGCAGGTGGGGCATGTGGGACCGGCCAGCCCCAGAGGGCTTCTTCTGGACCTCAGAGCAGGCGGGGGAGTGAGGTGGAGACTCCGTGGGGTCCACGAGTGGCTCGGAAGCTTGTGCGCGAGGGCTGCGTGGTGGGTGTGTGTGCCCGCGTGACGGTGGCGGTGTGTAAGCTGGGCAGGACGGGAAGCAGCAAGGCTGAGCTGTCCAGGAGCAGAGTTGGCGACTTGTATGAGAGATGGTGGGCGGCAGTGGGAAGCTCGGCAAAGTGTGAGCTGTGCAGACATGGAGCGGGCTATGTTGTGGTGGGTGGGGGCGTGAGAGCAGCAGGGACGAGCAGAGCTGCGATGTCCCCGAGTAAAAGGGAGGTGTGTGATTTGTTGGCGCCAAGGATCCCGTGTGAGGTGGCAAGAGGAGACGACGTGCGCGAAGAAGAAAGGCTTCCCTGACCGGGAATCGAACCCGGGCCGCGGCGGTGAGAGCGCCGAATCCTAACCACTAGACCACCAGGGACTATCGCCAACAACCGTCGTGTCCCGACACTCGTCTCCCGGAGCGGGGCTGACAGCCAGTCTCTAAACCAGAATGCTGGCCCGCCCGCCCGCCCCGGCGAGAGCCGATGGCCCGGCATTACCGGCCTTACCAGGATGCCGTTCGGGGCTCGCGGGCATTTGCGCCTACTCCTGCCCTGCCAGCTGCCCGCTGTCCTCTGGCGATTCGCCGCCAAGCTCGGCTCCTCCTCGCAGATTAGACGCCTGGCCCGGGCGGGTCTCCTCCCGCTAGACACACCGTCAAAACGTCGGGGCCCCCCTGCCTCCTTCCTTCCTTCCTTCGATCAGTCAGTCTAGCGCGATGGGTCGGTAGCGCAATCTCTGGACAAGCTTATGGACGCAGACGGGGCCACCCTCGGCCCTGGACCTTGGCAAAACACAGGCTGATTGCGTTGGCCGGGAATCGAACCCGGGTCAACTGCTTGGAAGGCAGCTATGCTCACCACTATACCACCAACGCCGCATCGCCGGGAAGCCATCCACACGACGCTGGGGACTGCCACCGTACAGTGCACAGCGGCGACGGCGTCGTCGCTTACCGGCTCCCTCCCTAGCCCTCCCCACCGGGACCGCCCCGTCGTCAAAGCCAACGCCAACGCCCGAGCCACCAACAACCGGGGCTCCGTCGCTGCGACCTGTTCCCCGACGTCCCCGCCGCGCCTCCCGCACGCACACGCCGGTCCCTCGTGCGCGCTCTCGCCACCTGACTGCAGCAGCATCCCGGTGCGCCGCGAGGGCCACGGGGAAGAGCGAGCGTCCGGGAGCGCTCGGGGCGGGTCACCACCAAGACTCGCCTTGCTCACCCGGGGCTCAGGACAGGAGCGTCGCACCCGGCCGGCTCTGACACCCGTCGCCTCGTCGCGAGGGCGACCCGTTCCCTGGCGTCAGAGTGCTGGGCCAGGTGCCATGTGCCAGGCGTGGGGCCCGAGGGTCCGCAGGCGGGTGGGCCGTCCGGGCGGTGGGCGGCAGAAAGCTGTCACCTGTGAGAGCCCCGCTCAGCAGCCCGGGCGGGGGCAGGAGGCGGCGACGCGGCGATCACCCAGGGTTGCGCGTTCGGGTCCTGGTGCGAGGGGCGTTGTGGCGGCGTCCCGGGGACTCTGGGGTTGGGTGCGGGGGACCTCAGGGCCTGGCTGTCGCGACGGAGAGGGCCCGGCGTGGCGGTGAGAGCGTCGTCGCGGTCATCCCCGTTAGTATAGTGGTTAGTATCCCCGCCTGTCACGCGGGAGACCGGGGTTCGATTCCCCGACGAGGAGACTTGCCATCTTTTTAGCCAGAAAGTCGTCGGCCATGGCTGAGCTGGCCCTTGGTCCCCTTCAAAGCGCCGGGATCGGGCCCCCCACCGCTCGGACGGCCCACCCGCCTGGGGATGTGTGGCCATATTTAGAAGGTGGTAGGGTGATAAGTTAGAAGTATAGGTAGGGTGTATATGTAAAAATTTTTCTAATACTAAATTTGAAGTCTTGTTTGATAAATTACTAGAATGGTGGAGAAGCCTAGATTGTATTTCTTGCTTTTGGGGTTCGTCAAGCAGTGTAAGATTTAGGTGGGGGGAAGGGGGGGTTTGATAAGGGTATTTAGTATATATATAATTGAATTATATGTCCAGCAAGCATTAACTTATTATTGGTACAAAAGCTTATGTGGGTCGATAATACTTGAATTGAAAAGTCCAGCTACATGGTAAGCTGCCCTTCATGCCTTGACGGCTATGGTGAGTCACAGCATCTTGAAAATTTAAAAATACCAAATGTGCGAGATTACAGTTATGTTGATCATGGGCTGATTAGACCCGTACCATCGAGATGTCTTATTTAAGGGGAATGTATGGATAATAAAACATTCAATGGCCCTGAAGTAAGAACCAGATGCCTGATAAAGTTTCATGTTATTCACCCCCAAGTTGCATCGGCCAGGAGCGAGAAGAGGTGTAGAGGTGGGCGGGTTGTTTGTTTCACGGAGGATGGTAGATTAAAAAATTCCATGGGGAAGGGGATAGACATCTGGACAAGCAGGGTTATGACTATACGGTGTATGTGAAATAACGCAGGTATCTGTTGTGTGCATTGATATTATTTTCTTGTTTAATATTCATGTTGTATGTAATTTATATGGAATTTTTATTTAATATCTTTATTCATTGATTTATATTACATGCTTATATGCTAGGGGAAAATAATTTAATGTACGATATACATAAATGTACTAATGTACTAAATAATTTTATGTACAAGAAGTAGTTTAAACAGAATATCAGCTTTGGGTGTTGATGGTGGGGGTTAGTCCTTCCTTCTTGATGCTCTGAGAAGATTATTTCTTCATTCTTGGTTTACAAGACCAAAGTAATTGATTATACTATCAGAGCAATGGGTAAATTTTAGGATGTTATTTTCGATTATGCCTGCAATAGGTATTAGGATAATGATAATAGTGAAGTAGCTGATGGAGGCTAGTTGTCCAATTAAAACAAATGGGTGTTCGACAGGTTGTCCTCCGATTCATGTGAGAATGAATAAGTTGGCTACTAGAATTCAAAATAGGACTTGGGTGATAGGTCGGAATGTCAGTCCTCGTTGTTTTGAGGTTTGAAGGAGTGGTAGTAGGGCTAAGGTTAGGATAGACAGGACTAGGGCTAGGACACCTCCTAATTTATTAGGAATAGAACGTAGGATAGCGTAGGCAAATAGGAAGTATCATTCTGGTTTAATGTGTGCGGGAGTATTGAGTGGATTTGCAGGAGTGTAGTTATCGGTGTCTCCGAGAATATCTGGGAAAAATAAAACCAAAATTATGAGAGCTATTAATAGTAGGAGGACCCCTAGAATATCTTTGATGGTATAGTAGGGGTGGAATGGAATTTTATCTGCGTCGGAATTAAGGCCTGATGGGTTGTTGGATCCTGTTTCGTGTAGGAATAGTAGATGTACTACTACGAGGGCTGTAATGATGAATGGTAAGATGAAGTGAAATGCGAAGAATCGAGTTAGGGTTGCTTTATCTACTGAGAATCCTCCTCAAATTCATTCTACTAGGGTTGTTCCAATGTAGGGAATAGCTGATAGGAGATTGGTGATTACTGTGGCTCCTCAGAAGGATATCTGTCCTCATGGGAGGACAGAGCCTATGAATGCTGTTGCTATTACGGCGAATAGGAGTACAATTCCAATGTTTCATGTTTCTGTGAATGTGTATGAGCCATAGTATATTCCTCGTCCTACATGGAGGAATAGGCAAATAAAGAATATGGAGGCTCCATATGCGTGTATATATCGGATCAGTCAGCCGTAGTTTACGTCTCGGCAGATATGTGTTACTGATGAGAATGCTGTAGTTGTGTCTGATGTGTAGTGCATTGCTAGAAATAGTCCTGTTAGGATTTGAATTATTAGGCAGATGTCAAGTAAGGATCCAAAGTTTCATCAGGATGAAATATTAGATGGAGCTGGGAGGTCAATAAATGAGTCGTTAATGATTTTGAGTAGTGGGTGTTTTTTTTCGAATGTTTGTCATTAGATGTTTCTATAGTTGAATTACAATGATGATTTTTCAAGTCATTAGTCATAGTTAGAGTCTATGTAGAAATTATGACAGAATACATTTATATTTTAAGCTCATTTATTGCGTTAGGGTGCCTAGGCGTATCATTAAAGCCTTCACCTATTTATGGGGGATTGTGTCTAATTCTTAGTGGGTGTTCTGGTTGCTTAGCGGTGTTAGGGTTTGGTGGATCATTTTTAGGTGTTATGGTGTTTTTAATTTATTTGGGGGGGGGATGCTAGTTGTTTTTGGGTATACGACTGCTATGGTTACGGAGGAGTTTCCTGAGACTTGAACGTCAAGTTGATTGGTGTTTGGTGTTTTAATGATGAGTGTTTTTATGGAGGTTGGCATGGTTTATGCTTCTAATCATTATAGTTTAGCAGGTTCAGTGGTGGTGTATAATACTGATACAGGTGGTTGGGTAGTTTATGATAGTGATGAGTTGGGGTTAATAGGAGAAGGTGGTGCTGGGTTGGCTGCTTTATACAGCTGTTCTGCATGGTTAATGGTGGTGTCTGGATGGACTTTATTGATGGGCGTATTAATTATTATTGAGGTGGTTCGTATAAATTAGGTAACTAGTAGGATGGGTATTGATAGAAGTGTAATAAGAAATGATATGAAGTATAATTTGATTAAACCTTTTTGGTTGCTTAAGTTTTTTGAGGTAATTGTTTGTAGGATTGAAGTGGTTTTAGGAATAGCTTTTTCTAGTCAGATTAAGTCTAATAGACGTAGGGATGTGTTGAAGCTTTTTGATAAAATTTTTAGTGGTAGTAGTCGGTGTATAATGAGTGGAAAATATCTGAGTGATGTGGAGAATGATGAGGTTGGAGTTGGTTTATTTAGTGTTAGGTTTGAGGTCAGATTGTTAAGTTCTAATGCGATTATAAATCCTGTGATTGTTACGATTATAGCTGTGGTTTTTAGATATCAGGGTATAGTTATAATTTGAGTAGTAGTAGGTGGGATGTTGTGTGAAATAAAGAAACCTGCTAGAATGCTTCCTAGCGCTAGGCATTTGATAGGATTTATTAATTTTGGGTTGTTTTCATTGATAATGATTATTGGTGGGAATCGTGGTTTAGTTATTGAGACGAAATAAATAATTCATATACTATAAACGGCTGTTAGAGAGGTGGCAATTAACGTGATTAATAGGGCTCAGGCGTTGGTATAGCACGTGTTTGCGGCTTCGATGAGTAGAAGCCTGTGAGGAACGGCATTCCGGTGAGGGCTAGGCTGCCGATTATTAGGCATGATGATGTAAATGGAAGTGGTTTTATTAGGTTGCCTATTTTTTGGATATCTTGTTCGTCGTTCAGGCTGTGAATAATGGATCCTGAGCATATAAATAGTATTGCTTTAAAGAATGCATGGGTACAGATGTGTAGGAAAGCTAAATAAGGTTGGTTAATTCCTAATGTTACTATTATCAGTCCTAGTTGGCTTGATGTGGAAAATGCTACAATTTTTTGATATCATTTTGTGTTAGTGCACAGATGGCTGTAAATAGTGTTGTGATTGAGCCTAAGCATAGTATTATGGTTAAGATAAAGCTGTTGTTTGATGTGATTGGGTGGAATCGTACTATGAGGAAAATTCCTGCTACTGCTATAGTGCTGGAATGTAAGAGGGCTGATACTGGAGTAGGTCCTTCTATGGCTGATTGTAGTCAGGGATGTAGTCCAAATTGTGCTGATTTTCCTGTGGGTGCGATTAGTAGTCCTAGAAGGGGGATGATGTTTGTTGAATTGTTTGTTATAAAGATTTGTTGGAGTTCTCATGAGTTGGAATGTAGGCAGAATCAGGTTATTGCTAGGATAAATCCAATGTCTCCAATGCGGTTATATAAGATGGCTTGAAGAGCTGCAGTATTTGCATCGGTTCGGCCGTACCATCAGCTGATTAGAAGGACTGATATAATTCCCACTCCTTCCCATCCGATGAACAGTTGAAATAGGTTATTGGCTGAAGTTAAGATAATTATAGTAATAAGGAATAGAAGTAGATATTTGATAAATCGGTTTAGGTGGGGGTCTGAGTGTATATACCATGATGAAAATTCTATAATTGATCATGTTACAAATAAGGCTACTGATAGGAAGATGATGCAGAAGAAGTCAAATTTTAGACTGATAGATAGTTTTATAGTGATAATTGTAATTCAATGTCAATTGGTAATTAATAGTTCAGTATTGGATGAAAAGTATATAGTTAGGGGTACGAGGCTTAATAGGAAGGTGTACTTGATTGATAGGGTTACATAGTTAGGGAAATTGATTGATTTAATATGATTGGTTAGTGATAATATGATAGGAGATATAAGTATAAAAAGATTAGTAGGATTGAGGATGTAATAGAATTTATTACTTTTATTTGGAGTTGCACCAAGTTTTTGGTTCCTAAGACCAATGGATTACTACTATCCTATAAAAGTAAGAAAGCCATGTGTTTTATACATGGTGGCATGAATTAGCAGTTCTTGCATTCTTTCTTGGTAAATAAGGAATTTAGTTTCCTATTTCCAGATTCACAGTCTGGGGTTTTATATAAACTATATTTACATATTGTTGGTCCTATAATTAGTTTAGGGTTGATAGTAGAATTAGGGGTGTAATGTGTAGCATTATCAACGCTAGTTCACGTGTGTGTGTGATGGTTGGAGATTGATTATGTGGCTTGTAAGTTTGCCTCGTTGGGTGGTGATAATTATATATATATTGAGTAGAGTGAGGTGATTAGGATATTGCTTCCTAGTAATAGAATTGATGGGCTGGATCAGGAGAATAGGGAGGTCATAATCAGTAGTTCTCCGAGAAGGTTGATTGATGGTGGAATAGCTAGGTTTGCTAGGCTTGCTAGAATTCATCAGGTGGCTATAAGTGGAAAAATAGTTTGTAACCCTCGAGTTATAATTATAGTTCGGCTGTGAATGCGTTCGTAGTTAGTGTTTGCTAGGCAGAATAGTAAAGATGATGTTAGGCCATGGGCGATTATTAGTGCTGTGGCCCCTATAAAGCTTCATGGTGTTTGGATTATGACAGCTGCGATCACTAGTGCTATGTGGCTTACTGAAGAGTAGGCGATTAGGGATTTTAGGTCTGTTTGTCGTAGGCAAATGGAACTTGTTATAATTATACCTCATAGGGATAAAAGGATAAATGGGTAGGCCATGGTTTGGGTTATAGGGTCTAGAATTATGGAAATCCGTATTATGCCGTAGCCTCCTAGTTTTAGTAAGATAACTGCTAGAATTATTGATCCTGCAATGGGGGCTTCAGCGTGTGCTTTGGGAAGTCATAAGTGTATTCCATGCATTGGTATTTTAATTAGAAATGCTATTATGCATGCTAATCATAGAATGTTGTTAGATCATGTTTGATTTAGTGATGTAAAGGTGAGAGGGAATAGTAAGAAATTTAATGTCCCTGTTAGATTTTGAATGTAGATGAGGGCAATTAGTAGTGGGACTGATCGGATTAGAGTATAAAATAGGAAGTAACGTCCTGCGTTTAATCGTTCTGTTTGGTTGCCTCATCGAGTAATGATGATGGGAGTGGGGATTAGAGCTGCTTCACATAGGATGTAAAATATGATTAGTTCATTTGCGGAGAGTGTTATGATTAGGAGAATTTGTAGAAGTACTAGTACTGAAATCTAGGTTTTTTTGTTTTGTTCTGTTTCTTTTTGTATATGGTTTTGGCTGGCTAGTAGTATTAGTGGTAGTAATCATGTAGTTAGAATAATGAGGGGGGATGATAGTGAATCGGTTGAGAATAGTAGTGAGAAGTTTAGGATGTTTATATCGTTTTGTCATAAAAATATGGCCGAGAATAAGCTGATTATGAAGCTATAAGAGGTTACATTGATTCATATATTTTTGTTGTTTGATAACCAGGTTAGTGGCAGTAGTATGATAGAGGGAAAAATGATTTTTAGCATTGTAGTAGGTTGAGATTTTGTACGTAGTCTGTTCCATATGAGTTTGGTACTTTTGCCGGTAAGGCTAGGCCGATAGCTGCTTCGCATGCAGCGAATACTAAAACAACGATGGGAATAGGGTCTGTTATTATTGAGTGGGAATTGAGGGAGGTGATTGTGGTTATGATAAATAGTGATAATATTATACCCTCTAAGCATAATAATGTTGATATGAGATGTGAGCGAAATATGAGGGTTCCTAGGAATGAAAAAATATATGCTAATATGATGTTGAAGGTTACAGATGGCATTTTTGGTAATTATGACATGTATCATAATTTAATGAGTCGAAATCATTTGTTTTAATTAAACTAATTACCAGTCTATTCGGTTCATTCTAGTCCTTTTTGCATTCATTCGTAGGCTAACCCTAAAGCTAGAACAGAGACTAGGATGAAGGCTGTTAATATTATTGTATTGATATTATATATTTGAATAGCTCATGGTAATAGAAGTAGAAGTGCGATCTCTAGGTCAAATAATAAGAAGGTAATTGGTACTAAGAAGAATTTTATGGAAAATGGAAGACGAGCTGAACTTATAGGATCAAATCCGCATTCGTAAGGGTTCGCTTTTTCAGTGTAGAGATTAAGTTGGGGTAGTCAAAAGGCAATTATAATTAAGCATGTGGATAAGACAATATTTACTGATAGGACTATAAGTATATTTATTACTATCTTCTAGGTTATGTCTAGATCTAACTGATTGGAAGTCAGTTGTACTAATTATACTAAGAAAGTAGGATCCTCATCAATAAATAGATACATATAGGAAAAGTCATACTGCGTCTACAAAGTGTCAATATCATGCTGCTGCTTCGAAGCCAAAGTGATGTTTGGATGTAAAATGGTATTTAAGTTGTCGTAATAGGCATACTATTAGGAATGTGGATCCAATAATTACATGAAGTCCATGGAATCCAGTTGCTATGAAGAATGTATCCGTAGATTCCGTCTGAAATGGAAAATGGGGTTTCAAAATAGTCTATGGCTTGAAGGATTGTAAAGTAGACTCCGAGCAGGATTGTGATGAGTAGGGCTTGGTTTATGTTATTACGTTTACCTTCTATTAGGCTATGATGGGCTCATGTAATAGAAACTCCGGATGCTAGTAATACTGATGTATTTAATAGAGGGACTTCGAGTGGATTTAGAGGGGTGATCCCTGTAGGGGGTCAGCAGCCTCCTAGGTCATGGGTTGGTGCAAGACTAGAGTGATAGAAGGCTCAGAAGAATCCTGCGAAGAAGAATACTTCTGATACAATAAATAGAATTATTCCGTAGCGTAATCCTTTTTGTACAACTGGTGTGTGATGGCCCTGGTATGTTCCTTCTCGTACTACATCTCGTCATCATTGGTATATAGTAAGAGTGTTTGCTAATAGGCCAAGGGTTAGTAAGGTATATGAGTTGTAATGGAATCATATCACCAGGCCTGATGTGAGGAGAAGGGCGGAAAATGCTCCTGTAAGTGGTCATGGGCTTGGGTTTACTATGTGGTGGGCATGGGTTTGGTGGGTCATTATGTATTATCATGTAAGTACAGACTGACTAGTAGTGTGAAAACATAGGCTTGAATTAGGGCAACGGCGAATTCTAGAATTGTTAAAAGGGCTAGAATAACAAAGGAGATAGAGGCAGTAGGCGGGCTAATGGTTGTTAGTACTATTGTTGCACCTCCGATTAGGTGAATGAGGAGGTGTCAGGCTGTAATATTGGCTGTGAGTCGTACTGCTAGGGCTATTGGTTGAATAAATAGGCTAATTATTTCGATGATAATAAGTATAGGAATTAAAGAAATAGGGGTTCCTTGTGGTAGGAAGTGGGCTAATGAGGATTTTAGTTTGTGACGGAATCCTAGAATTACAGCCCCAGCTCATAGTGGGATAACTATTCCAAGGTTTATTGATAGTTGTGTTGTAGGGGTAAATGTATGCGGTAGTAGTCCTAGAAGATTTGTAGATCCGATAAATATCATTAGAGAGACTAATATTAGTGATCATGTATGTCCTTTTGGAGTATGGATAAGTATTATTTGTTTAGTAATGAGTTTTACTAGTCAATGTAAGAATGAGAAGTAATGGTTTGTGACTAGACGTTTGGAGGAAGAGAGTAGAATTGATGGGAGTATAAAGATAAATACAACAATTGGAAGACTCGTTATCGTGGGAGTAATAAAAGAGGCGAATAGATTTTCGTTCATTTTGATTCTCATGGGTTGTCTGTTTTTATTAGTTCAGCGGATTTAATTGAAGGGCTTAGTGGAAAGTTTAATATTGAGATTTTTAATTGTATGAGTACAAATAAAGTGATTGTGGAAGATAGAATAGTAATAAACCATGTAGATGTATCTAGTTGTGGCATATCACTATGGAAAATATTATTTTCTGACTTTAACTTAAAAGGCTTTAAGCTTCATAGTTAAATTATTGATGCGGATCAGTTTTCAAAGTGTTTTAGTGGTACTATTTCAAGGACAATAGGCATGAAGCTATGATTTGAGCCACAAATTTCAGAGCATTGGCCGTAGAATAATCCTGGTCAATTAGATGAGATTGTAGCTTGGTTAAGCTGGTATAGCGTCTGTTTTTAATCCTAGAGATGGAACAGCTCATGAGTGAAGTGTCTTCTGATGAGATTAATATACGGATTGGTAGTTCCATTCGCAGATCAAAACACAGCCCGATCCCGTCGCTTGAAAGGGGTCCAAGGGCCAGCACAGCTGTGACCGACGACGGTCTGGCTAAAAAGATGGCACGTCTCCTCGTCGGGGAATCGAACCCCGGTCTCCCGCGTGACAGGCGGGGATACTCACCACTATACTAACGAGGAGGACTGTGATGAGGCCCTCATCGCCACCCCGGGCCCTCTCCGTCGCGTCAGCCAGGCCCTGAGGTCTGCGTCCCACCATGGCCGACCCCCGCCCCCAACCCCAGAGTCCCCGGGACGCCGCCACAACGCCCCTCGCACCAGGACCCGAACGCGCAACCCTGGGTGATCGCCGCGTCGCCGCCCCCTGCCCCTGCCCGGGCTGCTGAGCGGGGCTCTCAGAGGTGACAGCTTTCTGCCGCCCTCGCCCACGCCATCAGGAGAGGCTGGACCCACACCTGCGCGGCCCTGCGTCTGCTGGGCTGCTGCCCCCGCCGCACCCCCCACCGCACCCGCGGACCTGCAGCGACTTTGGCACCTAGGAGCAACTCCACGTCGACGCGGTGGACGCCGGGGCCAGACCCGCAGCCTCAGCACCCGGACCGCCACGCGCCCGGGCGCCCCGTCGCTCCAGGTCAGCCTGGCGCGCGCGTGGGCGCGGGCTGCCAGCCAGGCGAGCGGCCTTGGGGCCAGAGCCTCCGTCAGGATGGCCGAGCGGTCTAAGGCGCTGCGTTCAGGTCGCAGTCTCCACTGGAGGCGTGGGTTCGAATCCCACTCCTGACAGGTTCATCTTTTGGCCACCCCACCCCTAGAGATCGCATCTCGCGCCTCCTTCCACAACCTCTCCAGCGCCGCCGCTCCCCTCGCACCCGCAACCTTCCCGGCCACACCTGTGCCTAGAGGAGTGCCCTCCTCTCAGCTGCCACCAACTCCTGTAAGAGAGAGGAATGGGGCGCGTGCAGGAGTAAGTGAGGGGCCGCTCCTGAGCACCCCGGCAACCCAGCCAGCCAGCCAGCCTGCCCGGTGCCATTCCTTTGCCAACACAGGACTTGCTCCACCCCCACCCGACACCCGGGACTGTTCGCCCAGCCTTCGCGCCCGCCACCCCTTTCTTGCCCATTCCATTCCCTCAACTCCCGCGGGAGACACCCACCGCACCCATCTTGGTGGCCTGTGGTCGTCGGGGATTCTCCTGTGCGGAGGTGGCCTTTCCCTGCGAACACCTGCCAGACGCTCGGTGCACGCACAGCCACGGCCCGTCCGCCAGCAGGGGCAGGCCTGACGTGGGGCCTAGGCGTCGGTTCCTCCGGGAGAGGCGCGGTGGAGCCCCAGAGCCTCAGTCTGGACCGGGGACTCTCCCGTCCGTGGCCGTGGCGCTCCCCTGTCCGGTCCATCCAGCCAGGGCCCAGGATCCACCTGATGCAGGGACTTGTCGGGGAGCACAGGCTGTGGCAGCAGTCGGGGGAGAGCGCTGTCCATGGCATGGGTGGTTCAGTGGTAGAATTCTCGCCTGCCACGCGGGAGGCCCGGGTTCGATTCCCGGCCCATGCAGAGTCCAGTCCTTTTTGGTCCTCAGCCACATGTCCCGTGTTCTGTCCCTCCTCAGGGCACACAACACAACTCCTGGACAGCGCCAGTGCCAGCTGAGCTCCAGTGAGCCAGCGCCTACCCACTAACCTGCTCTCCTCTCTTCAATTCAGCCAGCCAGGCCCAACTGCAAAGACACTGCATCCCTCACTCACTTCCTGGGCACTTCAAAGCGCCTGCCATACCTAGCATTCCTGTGCACACTGGCGCCAGCAGCCAGCACCACCATGGTTCTTATAACCCGCCCCTCGACAATCTCCAGCCTCCCACCCCACAGTACTGGCCCCAAAAGCCTGCCTCTCTCACAATGGACACTTACTTGGTGGACCTCTCTTGATGGGGGGGGGGGGCTGAAACGTGTCCCTGGGCCTGGACCTCCTTGTGCCTCCTTTGCTGTGGAGGGACAGCCCCGGTAGAGAGGAGGGGGCCTTATTTCCCCTAGCGCATTGCAGGAGGTGTTTCCTGGCGCCCTCTTCCACCATGGAGAGGTGGAGAACGCCACCGCTCCCGCGTCTCACTCGGCCCAGAGTCCACCCACACCGTGGGCCATCCACAGGGTCTTTGGCCCTACAGGACACTACTCCCTCCCTGGTGAGATCTCTCTGTCTCTCTGTTTCTCTCTGTCCGTCTGTCTGTCTCTCTGTTACACATACACACACACACACACACACACACACACACAGAGAGAGAGAGAGAGAGAGAGAGAGAGAGAGACAGAGACAGAGACAGAGAGAGACAGAGAGAGACAGAGAGACAGAGAGAGACAGAGAGAAACAGAAACAGAGACAGAGACAGAGATAGAGACAGAGAGAAAGAGAGAGAGAAGTCCAAGCACAGGCCAGAGAGGCACAAACACAGACAACTCAATCTTAGTTCCTTCTGTGCCATCGTAAAGCCCTTGCTGGCAGGTCACGGCACTGCTCCCTGGTTTTCTGAGACCTGGGCTAGTCCAGGTGACCTATTGGCCTGCGTGTGTGCCGGGCATCCTCACCACCCTGCCCGATTGACCGGCCAGTCCATCTTCTCCAGCGAGCTCAGTGTGTCCACAGACTGTGGGGCGTTTTCCCACCAACCCCACAGCTTCCCAGAGTTTTCTTGAGTGTGAGCAGCAGGAAATATTAGATAGAAGGATTTATTGCGGAGAATCTTGCGGAGATAAACAGATAGAAAATAAAGGATAGCCTCGAGAGGGCCTGGAACCTATTCCAACGGGCCCGACTGTCTCTGCCCCAGGGTTTTTATAGAGACGCCAAGGGGTGGAGCAAATGACCTCCTCCCCCAGCACAGCCAAGTGCAGACCATCTCAGACACCTGCACTCAGGCCCATGGTCCTAATCATCCTCTATGCGGAAATGCTGGGTAAAGCCACAAGGAACCCGAGAACGGGCTCCCACAGGTCCCCCTTTCTTAATATATAAAAAATAACTATTAATGACTTACAGCAATCTCCATAGCTGTTACACCTCCCAGTATGGGAGTAGAGGATGATGTAGATGGCATTTCTCTTTTGAATTAGGTCCAAGGTGACTACAGCAGTCTTAGCTGCCTCAAGCCCTTTCTAAACCAAAAACTCTTAAGGCGACTACAAACTTAAAGAATCCCTTAGCTTCATCATTACCATTAACAGGTTAACATAAATATTGCTATACATAGTCACAATTCTCCCAATCTTAAAGCAAACTCTTAACAGAATCATTTGAATTAGCATATATGGTGCTATATATAGTTAACAATTTTCTCCGTCTTACAACTTTAACTCTTAATCATTTGAATTTTCTTGCTAACAGAACATAGGAAAAACTTTGATTTATTCACAAACTTAAATATTTCCTTAACTCCACAAAACCAGGGTGCATTAATAGCAATAGGTTTCTGCAAACAATTCAATCTCATAACTCCTTTTCTTTATAATTTTTTAAACAAAATCTCAAACCTAGTTAGAGGAACCCAAACTAATACAATTCCTACAAACCTATATTGAAAAGCAATATAATCCACTCAAACAATTTTTTAAATTAAGTAGACTAAGGAATATTAACTCTCCCTTTTCTTTATAATTTTTTAAACAAAATCTCAAACCTAGTTAGAAAACCCAAACTTTTCCATTTAAACAGTTCCATTTGTAACACAAAACCAGTTCTGTACATGATTCCATTTTTACATATACAGTTCCACAAAACTGCATTTTTAACACAGAATACATGAATCACCAGCATAGATGCATACACAAAACTGCATTTTGAGTCAAGGTAGAAACAATAAATTTCTTCATTTAAACAGTTCCATTTTTAACCCAATTCCAGCAAACAGTTCCTAGGTTATTACTATAAATAAACTCAAAATTGTCCCATTGCAATGAAATCTCTATTGTGCATTTTATTTCTTAAGTCTCAAAATTCAAATGATAAATTCTGGTACTAGCCTTCCAAATATGAGAAATCCATAACCAAAATCTTTTTGTAGTTTTATCTCATTTTAAGTTCAAAAAGTTCAAAAAAGTAAATTCTGGTATCAGGCTTTCACTTCCAAATATGAAGAGACGTTTTACAACCAAAACTTTTTGCAGTTAACAATTTTAGTTCAAACAAGCGTCTCTGCAACTTTTGTTCTCACAGACAGAGACCTTTCTAGGTACAGTAGTATTCTAAACTGTACCGTTTTTGATGTTAGCTCAGATTTTTCTGTGTTGCATCGATTTTCCACGGATCTCAGCTGCGGATGCCTTGTGCTGGTTCTGGCGTCCGCCATTCTTAGCGGCTTCTGGAACTTTAGAAAACTGCTCAGACTGCCTGCTTTGCAGTCTGCTAGGACACTAACTTCTGTATCTCAGGTTCTTTCACCATATACATTAAGAATAGACTCACACTTAACATTTACATTTTACAAACTCACATATAACATTTTTGGCCTTGCAAAGCATTTAAGACTCGCATTCAACATTTACACTTTTTTTACAAACTCACATATAACGTATTAACATCTACTTATTTAGACTACTTAACTATAGAAGTACTTTAGCAAATATATTTCTTATTACTTCTTATATACTTATATTCATTCAATCTTATTCTTATTTAAACTCACATTTACAACTAGCATCTTTATTTCTTATAAGCTTATTACTACATGTCTTAGGACTACCTTAGATTCTTCTTGCAAGCTTATATTCTTATATTTCTTATCTTATTTCTTATTTAAACTTACATATACAACTAGTATCTTTCTTACAAGCTTATTACTACATGTCTTAAGACTACCTTAGATACTTCTTGCAAGCTTATATTCTTAAAGGAACTCTATAGGTCTATTTTACAAACTTATATAGGGCTACCATTAGCATATATCTAATTTAGCAAACACCCAAAGATTTCTTAACACAGAGATATAACAAGAGAATAATTTCTACAAACTCACATATCTTATTTTCATCTTTTTCTACTTCATACTCTTAATTATTATCACTATCTCTATTAGATTCTTTTAACTAGACAGGAAGTACGTACATTATTTCTAAAGTTTAGAGCTTATAGTCAGCTTTGCTATACAATACTGGGATTTAGTGAGTGTTGTCATTATAGAGTTGTGATACTTGTTGCTAGGGGACTGTAACATTCTCGGGATGAAGCCACACCCCAAAGTGGCTGAGTTCTCTCAGCCATTCTGGAACCGGCAGAGATGCACTGCCAGCGGTAAACTGTTTTTAACTAGAAGCTGTCCCTTCACCCAAATTCATAATAGCTCTCCTAAGTACTTCAATTCAGACAAACATTTCTATTACAGAAGTACTCTTTGTTTGCTCTACTGAAAAACTTCACTTCACGCTGAGGGTGAAATTACCGTATTTAGCTGCTGTAAAGCTCTTCTCCAAATACTGCACAGCTATTAGGTGATATAAAGTATTTTTCTAAAGGAGCTAGTAAAGCCAAAAGGGGCACAGCTCTGAACTCTATTTCCTCACTGTTTGCATAAACCAGTGACAAAACCTCAGAAATACTAATCGAGCCACTTTCATTCTGGTTCCTTTATAGGAACGTCATTGGAGCTGACCCTTCCTTAGTTCCACGCTCCTTACCAGACGCTCCGGTAACCACCGAGCTTCATTCTCCTCTTGTGAAAAAACACAAACATGTCCTCGACCCCATATTAAAACAGGATCAGGACCCTTCCATAATCCCGAGCAGGGATCTTTCCATTTCACTTGAGCAAAAGTCGCTTGGGTGCCACTGTGCCAAAATCTATCTGTGGCAGACTGTTCATAGACATCCATATTCAAAAAGTTCAGAACAAAAAGAGCATGATTTAATGCATTATGTGGTGATTGAGGGTAAATTTCTTCCTTTTTTACATTTATTTTTTGAAGTTGTATTTTAAGACTTCTATGAGCCCTTTCCACAATACCTTGTCCCTGAGGATTATAAGGAATACCTGTTTTATGTACGATTTCCCATTGGGTACAAAATTGTTGAAATGCCTTACTACTATTATCCAGAACCATTATCAGTTTTAATAATTTTTGGTAAACCCATATACGAAAAACACTTCAAGCAGTGCATAATTACATGTTTTGTAGCTTCAACAAATTGTGCACTAGCCATTAAAAATCCTGAATAAGTGTCGATGGTCACATGTACATATCTTAATTTACCAAATTCTGCAATATGCATAACATCCATTTGCCATAGATGATTGGGAAGAAGACCTCGAGGGTTTACCCCTAAGTGAGGGACAGGAAGACATTTTGGACATATCCCACATATGTTTAACATAAACATATCGTTTAACTATTTGACGAGCTGCTTCTTTGGTAAGATTGAATTGCTTTCTCTTAAGCTTTTGCTATTTTGATGATGAAGAGCATGTGACTGTTGAGCCATTTCCACTTGGGATAATGCTACTATCTTTGTTAACTTATCAGCCATCGCATTACCCTCAGCTAAAGGACCAGGAAGATTGGAGTGAGCTCTAATATGGCCCACAAAGCATGGCAGCTTTCTTTTGTGAATAGCGTCTTGAATTTGTTGAAACAACATTTGGACTTGGTTGTTATTAGTGCCAATATAGGGAACAGTTTCTATGACTTGAAGAGCTCTATAAATATATTGACTGTCTGTATACAAGTTCAACGATCTGTCTTCAAGAACCTGAAAAACCATGTTCACTGCCCGTAATTCCACTATCTGTGCAGAGGCTGGGGTTGTTTGTACTACATAACTCTTTCCATTAATAACATAAGCAGCCTTTCCATTAGAAGATCCATCAGTGAAAACTAGCACAGCATCTTCTGCGGGGTCTTTCATAACGATTTTAGGAAATACAAAGGAGTGCATTGGAACGAATTGCAATAATGGATCAGCTGGGAACTGATTATCAATTTGGCCAGAAAACTGAGAAAAAGCAATTGCCCAAGAATCACTGTTTTGAAAAAGCCAATCAACTTGCTGCTTTGTAAAAGGAACATTAATTACCATAGGTTCTTTACCAAAATAACGTCTAGACTCAATTCTGCTTTTTTGTATCAAGCAAGCTACAGACTCATAGTATGGATTTAACGCTCTGGCTGGTGAAACAGGAAGATGTAGCCATAAGAGAGGCTTGTTTTGCCATAATACTGCTGTAGGAGTATGTCTAGTGGGCAAAATATGTGCATACCAAGGTAGGGCGTAATTAATATAATGTACTTGCTGGTTTTTTTTTTTTTTGTTTTTTTTTTTTTGGTTTTTCAAGACAGGGTTTCTCTGTGTAGCTTTGCGCCTTTCCTGGAGCTCACTTGGTAGCCCAGGCTGGCCTCGAACTCACAGAGATCCGCCTGCCTCTGCCTCCCGAGTGCTGGGATTAAAGGCGTGCGCCACCAACGCCCAGCTACTTGCTGGTTTTGAATAGCCTTTTCAACTTGCAGAAGAACTTGTCTACCTTTTTCAGTTAACTCTCTGGGTGAATTAGGGAAATTATCTCCTTTTAAAATATCACTTAAAGGTTTTAAATCACCAGTAAATACTTTTAAATAAGGGCGCAACCATTGAATCTCCCCCAATAATTTTTGAAAATCATTTAAAGTTTTTAACTCATCCTTTCTTATTTCCAGTTTTTGAGGCTTTATCACCTTCAGGTATAATACATGTTCTAGATACTGAAAAGGCAAGTGTCTTTGCACTTTCTCTGGAGCTATAATTAACCATGCACGGGTAAGACAGTGCTGAAGCCGTCCAAAAGTGTCAAGCAAAATTTCTTCATCTTTATGTGCAAGCAAAATATCATCCATGTAATGAATAATATAAGCCTGTTGAACTTGCTCTCTAACTCTCTGGATAGCTTGAGCTACGAATTTCTGACACAGTGTTGGGCTATTGACCATTCCTTGGGGCAAAACCTTCCAGTGGAATCTTTTCATGGGTTCTTTAAAGTTGACTGAGGGAACACTAAATGCGAATCTTTGACAGTCTTGGGGGGCTAAAGGAATGGTATAAAAACAATCTTTCAAATCCAAAATAATTTTATACGTATTTTCTGGTATAGCAGTAGGGATAGGCAATCCAGGCTGCAAAGCTCCCATTGGTTGTATGGTTTCATTAATTTTTCTCAAATCCTGTAATAATCTCCATTTCCCTGATTTCTTTTTGATGAGGAGAATAGGAGAATTCCAGGGAGAATTAGAAGGTTCAATATGACCACTATCCAGCTGCTCCTGTACTAACTGCTGGATAGCCTGTATTTTTTCTTCTGTTAGGGGCCATTGATCTATCCACACAGGCTGATCGGATTTCCAGGTTATAGGATCTGCATGGAGTACAGGCTGCTCAATGACCCTTCCTAAAAATGCTCCATACCTTCCTTATTAGTTTCTTTAGGGGTTAAAGATGACCTTTCCATTAACTTTTGGTCAGGAACTTCTTGTTCATAGACAGTTGTATCGGGACTATATAAGTATACTCCCATACGGCTCATAACATCCCCACCCCACAAATTTACTGGCAAGTGAGGGACAATGTATGGCAGAAAAGTCCCTTCATGACCCTCCTCATCTCTCCAGGGGAGCTCATTGCTGCTCTGCTCAGGACACTGAGTTTGACCAATCCCTTGCAGCTGTGTAACCATCTCCATTTTGGGCCACATAGCAGGCCATTGACTAGCAGATATAACAGATGAATCTGCGCCTGTATCTAAAAGACCCGAGAAATTTTTCCCATTTATGACTAATGTAAGTTCTGGACGTTGTGGTCCTATGGCTTTGTAGCCAATAGGCATCTGACAAACCGAATCCAGCCTCTCCTCTCTTATCTCTTTTAATTGGATTTTTTGTTTGTAATTGAGGAAGTAAGATTAACTGTGCAAGTCTCTGACCAATCTTTATTACTGAAATTCTTGT
>CABHPP010142610.1:0-30929 GCA_902168425.1 Peromyscus attwateri
AGATAAAGCATCATAGAAATTTTAGAGGCAGGGTTTATAGCTACTCAACTGCCTTCAGAAACAATGAATTCAGTGACCCAAGAGCCCCGTACAGGTGGGGGGGGGGCACAAAGCCTATAACTCATGCACAGTTGGATTTCCAATCATTCCCTATGTAGTGAAATGGCAGGCTTCTTTATTGGTCTTCTTCTGATGAAAACCTACTACTAGGAAGAGTTCTCCAGTCAGGTCACTAATCTTGTATATACTCATTAGAACTGGTTATCTGAGTTCTGTGATAAAAGCATGGCATCTTGCACACACAGGAAAACCCTGCTTCTGGTAGACCTTTCAATAGGAGCAACTAGATTAATGTAAGGCAAAGTGTCATAAACTGAAATTTTCTCTGGATGCCAAAACTTTGATTATTTTCCCCTCAAATAAACTTTTATCATCACTCAGAGGACAGTTGATACTTTTCTTTTATGTCTAGCTTCAAGTTCATGGGTTAGCTATCACCTGTCAAGTTCAGTTGCAGCCCCATTTCTCAATGACTTGTGGAAAACTTTGCTCCAGGCTGGGTGCAGTGGGTTTTGCTCAGGCAAATCCCTGCCACTCATTTCTAAACTTACCAAAACTTCTTTACATATTTTTATTTTGACTACTAAAAACACCCCTTTCAGTTTATTTTGCAAACCAAATATAGATGAATATTCTTGTGCCACAGAAATTTGTTAAAGAATCTGCCTTTCAGAGAAATGTAAGTTGAGTGATTTTTCCACAGAGTAAGATGTTTGTCATTTCCTAAAACAGTATTTTACACATAGACTCATTCCTTAAAAGCCCTGCTATAGCATTATAAACGAAGATAAAATTTTCCATTATTAGAGGATTGTGCTCTATACCACATCAATGTACGATGATCCTGTATTCTTACATGGCTTATGACCCCTCCCTCAATAAACAATGCTCCATGAACCTGGATTCAAGACTACAGCATCCTACTGCCATCTTCCTACTACTGTTTTCTTTTCTGTCTTCTTCTTCCCTCTGGCCTATGGAGTATAGTCTCTCTCCCTGATTCAAAGCTGGTGTAAGTTCCTTCATGTTACTCCAGGCAAACAAAGACCATCTACATCATAATTAATGATGTGCCATGTAAAGTCATAGAAAATAACTAGAAGAAAATTTGTCTTTGGGATGAGTTTTAAGTTTTTTAAAACATAATGCTTGAATTTCTAATGCTGGAAAAATTGGTGTAATTTCCTCATTATGTATTCCTTGTGATGTCAAAAATATTAGTAGCAATAGGGGAGTGGTTGCAATTATTATCCCTTAATTTCTATTCCTTTTGTTTCTTTTATCCAATTTCTTTCAAGTAAGGAGCCTGGCTTCAGATGTAAATCTGATGACTACAATTACTCATTTTCTTGAAAAACCTATATCTGACAACACCTTGGAACTTTGAAAAATGCAGAATTTAGGTCTTTTCTAGATTAGAAAACCCTAAACATGCTTTTACATGAGGTATCCAGATAGTGGCTATGAATATTAAAGCGAGAAAACTCTCTAGAAATTGGAGCTGATCATTTATTTTTGCATTAAACAAACCATAAAGGTGTACATTCAAATTTTTATTGTCACATAAGGATGCATGAAAAGTGTGTGCATGTTAATATGAGGTGAGAGAGTTGGGTGAAGTATTTGAGTCGAATAATTTTTTTTTTTTGATAGTAGTAGACTTGTGTAGTAAATATACAGAGAATCCTTTCTAGGATAGAAGTATTTCTGTAACGGTTTTGTCCTGTTTTTGGGGAAACATATTAAGCGACGTAAGGAAAACAGAGCTGACAAGAAATCACTTCCCAAAACACAGCTAAGGTCTCTCAGAGCTGGAATCATTTGATGAATTTTTCAAGAGCTGGCTGCTTTCTAAAGAAATTTATAATTCAAGGTGTTTGATTAACTTTTAAAGAGTTGAGTGTTGACAGATTTAAAATCAAAAGGAAAGGACTGGGGTGATCTGGTAGATTTTTAAAGCAAGTTAGAAGCAATAAGTCAGTGTCTTGCCCTCCTTAGTTTTGTTGCATTTAGGGCCATTGAAAATTCAAATCCACACATGTTCACACCAGCTAACACAGGAATGACAATTGCTATTTCTTGTTTAGCCAACATATAGTTGAAGAATTCCTAAGATAATCAATAATCTAGTATTTAGCTTACCAAAGTTTAGTGGTATAAGTATGTATTTCATATCAGTTTATGCACAATACCATGTAAAGCTGATTTATATAGACACTAGACAGTCACAGAGTCACAGTGGGATGAAAAGACAACAATGTAAATTGGAAGAGGAAGGGAAAGAGGAAGCAAAGGGCTTCAAACCACAAACTTCAGTGAAAACATACATACAGACAAGAACGGAACATGATGTCACCTCAAAATGTTTGTGATCAATTGGAATGAGATGAGCGTCTCATGACTTCTAGAAGATAGAGCCAATTGCCCAGCAGTTAAGAAAGAGCACACACTGCTCTGGCAGAGGACTAATTTATAGCTTTTGAGAGAAATGAATCAGTTTAATACAGGGTGAGAGCTATGATTTGCTTGACAAACCGGTAGCTTTTTAGATGACCTAAGTAACCATAAATAACAATTGCAAACAGAACAGGAGAGAACACAGTCACGCTACAGGCTGTCCCAGCTCTATGCACATTCAAATGACCAAATCCATATTGGAAAATGTCAAGACTGTATAATCTGAGTCATTAGAGTATTTATCAGGATACACAGTCTGCCAATATATAACCACTCCTTTATAATATCCATATTTGAAAATTTATCATTTTTAATCTATTTTAGAAATATAAAATTTGGAATATATAGTAATACAAAATGGTTATTTAACGTTCTGGCCTAGCCAGATTTCTTTACAAATCTACTTAACATCCAAAATACTGCTATAACACAAAATTGACATGCAAATTGGTAAATCCAGATGTTAATGTCTCTTATACCATATGGAGGCAATATTTTGTTAATTCTAGTGTAACTAATAGACCAGAAATATAATAAATATGAAAAAAAGGTGATGTTTTCTGACATACTATTATGAGACACTGTATTAGAAAGCTAAGAAAATTATCTGAAAAAAATAGCCTTTTGCTGCATAATGGAAAATTACTCTTATTATTTCATGATACTGAGATCTAGGAAATGAAGCAACTTTTGATTCTGTTACAATGAACAACTGAGTACAACTTTTTCCATAGTTTCTAGACCTTAGGCTAAACATATGGCTTCAGAAAGTCTATCAGGAGTTCCCGATTAACTCTGTGTCACTGGGATGTCATAGTGTTTTAGAGGTCAGCGAAATCCTTCTGAGTTGGAAAATGCTTGAAGCTATTTGCCCTACCTCAGGAAATAACTGCTTATATAGGTGACAGTCATGTCAAGTGGACTTAAATGTTTAGAATCAGGGTTAACGAATGTCAGCAAAAATAGCATTGGGCAGATAATACATCTCATAGCCAAAGGATTATTAAAAGTAGTTGCACGGTGTGCTGGAGCAAATCTAATCTCTCAAACCACAGTCTTCCTGATGTTGAAATTGGAACTAGCGATCTAATGTGCCTGTGACAGGGCACGTAACTGGCAGTTTTCATCTTTGCCAAGTTCACCTTTCAGCCACTTCTATAATCGCCCTGTAAAGCACTCTCGAAAAATCCTACCTAGATTTTCTCTCATACCTATAGTTGCTCTTGTTATTTGAAAGAGCAATTATAATGTATTACAACATAATCTACAGGTGAATGGAATTTTCACTAAATGCATTTGTGCTGAAGATCTTCCTCCTGTGTATGGAACTGCAGATTGAATCTGGGGCCTTGTGGGCACTATGAAGCACTCTTCCACTGAGCGACTCCGTGGCCCCACACAAAAAGAAGTGTTTACATTTAGGTCATTCCTAGCTAGGTTCTCAAAAAATGAACAAAGAGGATAAGCAGACAGTTGGAGAAATAAATAGGATTTAGAAGATATGTGGATACTCTTTCATAAGCTTATATTTTAGAATGCAGGTTAATCAGGAATTCTTTTTTCTTTTATAATTAATTTAATTTTACATATCAGCCATGGATTCCCCTGTCCTCCCTCCTCCTGCCTCTCCCCCGCCCTCCCCCCATTCCCACCTCCAAGGCAAGAACTCCCCTGGGGATTCAACTTAGCCTGGTAGATTCAGTTGAGGCAGGTCCAGTTCCCTCCTCCCTTCACCTAGGCTGAGCAAAGTGTCCCAGCATAGGCCCTAGGTTCCACAAAGACAGCTCATGCACTAAGGACAGGTCCCGGTTCTACTGCCTGGGGGCCTCCTAAATAGTTCAAGCTAATCGACTGTCTCACTTATCCAGAGGGCCTGATCCAGTTCCATGGGGGCTCCACAGCTATTGATTCATAGTTCATGTGTTTCCACTAGTTTGGCTGTTTGTCCCTGTGCTTTTTGCAGTCATGGTCTCAATATCTCTTGCTCATATGATCCCTCCTCTCTCTCACTGATTGAACTCCTGGAGTTCCACCTGGGGCCTGGCCGTGGATCTCTGCATCCACTTCCATCAGTCATTGGATGAGAGTTCTAGCATGACAGTTAGGGTGTTCAGCCATCCTTTCACCAGAGTAGGTCAGTTTGGGCTTTCTCTAGAACATTGCCAGTAGTCTATTGTGGAGGTATCTGTGGATTTCTGGGGACCTCTCTAGCACTCTGCTTCTTCCTATTCCCATGGGGTCTTCATTTATCATGGTATCTTTTTCCTTGTTCTCCCTTTCTGTTCTTGATCCAACTGGGATCTCCCGCCCCCCTAAGCTCTCTTTCCCTCCATCCTTATCCTTCATTACCCACCCCCCTCACGTCCAGTTTGCTCATGTAGATCTCATCCATTTCTCTGTCATTGGGCAATCCCTGTGTCTTTCTTAGGGTCCTCTTTACTAGGTAGCCTCCCTGGAGTTGTGAATTGCAGTCTAGTCATCTTTGCTTTACATCTAGTATCTACCAATCAGTGAGTACATACCATGTTTGTCTTTCTGAGTCTGGGTTACCTCACTCAGGATGATTTTTTTTTCTAGATCCATCCATTTGCCTGCAAACTTCATGATGTCATTGTTTTTCTCTGCTGAGAATAATAATGTTTTGCAGCAAAATGGAAATTCTAATCAGAAACATGAAGTTACCATATTTTGAGGATATTAATTTTAGCGAAGAATTCTTGGGTGATATTTAATAAGGAGGCCACATTTGTATATTTGAAATATTCTTTTCTTCATTCTAATCTCAAAAAGAATACATAAAATATACTAAGGTGTCCTGTCATGGAGTAACCTGGAACTCAGCTCTGATTTTATTTTTATTTTTTACTATACATTTTCTGAGCCAGTGCTTAGACTCACTTCTGATTCTCTCTACACCATACTACCTGCTTCCTGCCCCCTAGAGTTCTTTTGATTATAACTTTTCCTTTCCAATTTGATTATAAATTTCTTAATGTCATTCGAGATAAACCACCCTCTCTTTTTCTCAGAACTTGGACACTTCCTTCTCTCCCATTTGAACCCAAAGCCTTAATTGTTTTACAACATTTACAGTTTTTAAAATGGGCATTGTCCAGTGCCAGATGGTCAGGCCTGAAAACATACAGACAAATAACAGTATAGGGATTGACCAGGCTACATTTAGGGATGTGTGTGTATACATACAGATATATACATGTAATAACAATGTGAAAAAAAAGAGGGCATGAGTTTGAAGGAGAGTAGGGGGGAGTATTTGGAGAGTTTGGAAGGAGGAAAGGTAAAGGAGCATTGTAATTATAACCTCAAAATAAAATTTAAAAATAAATATTAGTAACCAGATGGTTTCGATAGCCAAATAAATTTCCTGGTAAATAGACAACGGATGCCTCCAATCATTGGCTACTCACATGAGGCTTTTTAATTGTTTGAGGCATTCAAAACTTGGGAAAGAACCTTACCAGTGAAGACATTCTCTCTTCTTTTTACAGAAATTTGCCTGCTGACCAAGGGCCGGCGCACTGCCAGTGTCCGAGCTGATACATACTGTCGTCTTTACTCCCTTTCGGTGGACAATTTCAATGAAGTCTTGGAGGAATACCCAATGATGAGAAGAGCTTTTGAGACCGTTGCTATTGACCGACTCGACCGGATAGGTACTCTTCAGCTTTCCATTTCCTCAAGCACAATTTCATTTTAGGTTTGAATTCTAGTGCATAGATATCTTGTTAATTTGTATGAAAAAAGAAATAGCATACAGCTCTGTAGTAAATAATTGTTTAGAAAGACCCGAGGTAGCTCCTTCTTCTTCTAAATGCTCTGGACTGATTTGTTCATGTCTGTTTTCACTAGCTACGCAATCTGATAGCCCAAGTGATACCACTTCAGTTTGAATCATCAGGTAAAAAGCACTGGTACAAATTCCAGATAGCACTAAAATAGTAGTAAAAGCCAATATCATGAGTCTGTATTACATTCCATATTTTATTATAAGGTTCTTTTTATCTTTAAGGGCCAGTTTTACATTTTATACATATATTAAAAAGTTTAAAACTTATGCAATTAAATCGGGCTCAGCAGAAACATCAAAATGTTTGTAATACAGACTCAAACAGAACAAGCCTTTGTAGACATGCCCAACATAGATGTTTCTTTGCAAACATCAATGTTGTAAAGTATTTTATGCTACAAGACAAAAAAAATATGTTAAGTAGAACTTATTAGTTATGCTAAAGATTTGCGTAGTTTCTCCCAGCAAAGTAGGGCCACATTATCTTGTTGTTAAATTCTCTAGCTATCCTGGAATATGCTGAAAAGATAATTTGAGTTCATTCTTCAAACCTTAACCAGTCTGTCCACCTTACCTTTCCTTCCCCTCTTCCTTAGCATAGTTCTGCACTAGATTCATAATTCAGCTTAAACACTATTCCCTGTAGAAACTTTTTCTTGCTTCTCACCACATGCTAGGCAGAATTCCCTTGATGCATTCTCATATAGTCTCCTACATTCCCCTCTCACAGCCCTGCCTTTGTTACAGTAACTGTTCTAAAAAAAAATATTAAACTTTATGGGGAGAGCATCTTTAACTCACCATTACACTTGCAATATCTTGTCCACAATGCATGTATGTTGAAGGGGGAGGAAGGGGGAGGGAGTAAACATACCTGAAGCAGATGGAGTTGGGGTCAGTTAGAAGTAAAGAAAAGGTGTCTCAAGGTCTTCATTGTTAAAAAGGTAAGGTCTTATTTTTTATGACAGCTTCTCACTCATCTTTCTTTCCCTCTATGTAGCACAGAATGAAAGACTTTAAGGGTGAAAAAAAATAGATGAGGTAAATATCACAGGGCACACACACACACATACACACACACACACACACACACACACACACACACAAAAAAAAAATACTAGAAGTTCATAGTGACAACTTAGCGAGTTATCAGGACATAGTCATCCACAGAGATGGCACCCATGAAGTAAGCAGACATTCCTAAAAGCAGGATTTGAAAACAACCTCATTTTTTTTTTTTTTTTGCTATATGAGTGTTCATGTTAGACACAGAGACTAACTTCTGAGTATTTGGGACTGATTTCCTAAACCAAAATAGGTATCTTTAGATAAATTATTAAAATTCACTATATCCAGTAATTTTTATTAATCTGGTTCATCTTCATTCTCTTCAAGATTATAATTTCTGAATAAAGTTCCATGAAATTATTTTAATCAACAGTATAAGCAATACTGTTGCTAGTAAGCACCCAACATTTATATTTTTGACTCTGATAAAATTCTAACAGTGCATTAAAGCTAAAGCAACCATTTTAATTCTTTTCACAGACAATGATACCTCAATTATGAAATGTTGACTGTTCAAATACAAAGCAACACTGTCCATCTCAGTTGTGAGATCAATACTTAAATATTTATTGTAGTTATTTAAGGTAATCTATCAAATAAATAAACTGTATTGCAATATATCAACTATATCTGTGTTCATTACCAATACTAACATAAGAGGTTTTTTTCTTTAGGAAATTAGAGAAGCTTTGAAGAAAGGAACGACAACTATTTTGACAATGATATAAAATGATCACTTCTCTCATTATCCAAGAAATTGATTATACAGCATCCTGTGGAAAATGTGCTCAGTTATTTTGAAATGTTGCTATTTAGCAGTGAAGCATAATTTTTTCACTTTTCAGTTACCATGCTCATTGGGTATTTTTATTTTTATTTTTTTGTACATGTATGTTCTTTTTTTATTGAAAATAGATTCTTCTCTCATATAATACATTCTGGCCAGTTTCCCCTCCCTCCATTCCTTGTAGACACTTCCCCACCTCCCCTCTCCCCCAGATCCACTTCACCTCTGTTGTCTCCCCTCAAAAAAAAGCACAAGAGACGACAACCACACACAACAAAGCAGAATACAATGAGACAAGGCAACCCAAGAGGAGCCAAAGGGTCCCAGGAGCAGGAAGAGTCAAAGACACACCTGTTCCCACAATTAGGAGAATCACAAAAACACCAAGCTAACGGCCACAACATATACACAGAGGACCTGGTGCGGTCTCCTGAAGGCCCGGGGTTTGCTTCTTAAGTCTCTGTGAGCCCCCCGTGAGCCCTGTTTAGCTGGTTCAGTTGGACATGTTCTCCTGGTGTCCTCCATGGTCGTTTGTTTGGTTTTTTTTTACCAATGTGCAATTGATTCTAATTAATATTCTACCAGGGAATGCCTATCTATTGCAAAGCTCTCGACAAAAAAAAAAAAATTATGATAAGAAGTAGAACTAAAGCTTATTGTTGTCCTGGAGTGAGCTGAGAAGTGAGGGAGCTCTGTGCTTTTTCTTCCTAACAGCCTCTATTAGAGAGGAGGGAAGCTCGTGAGGCAATCCACACTGCGCGTGTGCATAAGCATGCCCCTGAGGAAATTGGCTTGCACATGCTAAAATCTGGAACCCATGTCAGGTTGTTCACACGTAATTGGTATTTGTAATTTTTTTTTTAAACTCCAGAGATGAGAGAAATATGCAGCTAGAATGAAGAGTCATGGGTGTCTGGCATTAGTCAAAGGCTAAATCTCTTAAGATAGTTGCTCGTCATGATACTCTATCTGTATAAAATAGTATCAGATTGAGCAATCTGGGTCTGGTCTGAGGGACTGCCTTTCTACAGGCACCCAGATGATTCAGATGAAGCCAACCTGTCATCGGCAGCAAGGCTTCACTATCAGAATTCCTTCCTTTCTTCACAGCCTCTTCACTTTCTAACCCAAATTTCTAAGTAGCAATCTTAACCTTCCCATGAGATAAATACGATGAATACATCTGCTTCACAATCCTGAGCATTGTGTAAATGGTTCTACCTAAAGCCTTTTGTTGATTGTGTGTCAACACAATGCTCCATGTTGTCTCTGACTCTCCATTGCCCTGCCTTACAAACACAACTCGAAACTAAAATAATGATTCTAGGCCCAACTTGACCCAAACACCCACTGCTTCTCTACTACACCACAAATTACGCTCCTGTTAAATAGGTACATTTCTTTCATAAAGTAGCTTCGTTTTTTGCCACCTTTAGTCTTTCCAATTTTTCTTAAGCAGTGTGAGATTTCCAAGCAGATGCAACATTGTGCACGAGGCAGATGCTCCGCTTCTGTTTGGTGGTGACAGGTTAGGTTCTTGACTTCTAAACCCATGGGTCTTAACGCTGACATACATCACCCTGGAGTAGCCAGTCTCTTGTGGCATTATTAGTTCCTTCCAGCCTGTCTAAGTGCCTATTTTTCCTTTGCTGATAGGCAAGAAAAACTCCATTCTCCTTCAGAAGTTTCAGAAGGATCTGAACACTGGTGTGTTCAACAATCAGGAGAATGAGATCCTCAAGCAGATCGTGAAGCACGACAGAGAGATGGTTCAAGCTATCCCTCCAATCAACTACCCTCAAATGACAGCCCTGAATTGCACATCATCAACCACCACCCCAACCTCCCGCATGAGGACACAATCTCCACCAGTCTATACGGCGACCAGCTTATCTCACAGCAACCTCCACTCGCCCAGTCCCAGCACACAGACGCCCCAACCCTCCGCCATCCTCTCACCCTGCTCCTATACCACAGCAGTCTGCAGTCCTCCTGTACAGAGCCCCCTGGCCACACGAACTTTCCACTATGCCTCTCCCACTGCTTCGCAGCTGTCACTCATGCAGCAGCTACCGCAGTCCCAGGCACCCCAGACTCAGCAACAGCAGCAGCAACAGCAGCAGCAACAGCAACAACAGCAGCAACAACAGCAGCAGCAGCAGCAGCAGCAACAACAGCCACAGACACCTGGTAGCTCCACACCGAAAAACGAAGTGCACAAGAGCACGCAAGCACTTCATAACACCAACCTGACCAGAGAAGTCAGGCCCCTCTCGGCTTCGCAGCCCTCGCTGCCCCATGAGGTGCCCGCTATGATCTCCAGACCTCATCCCACTGTGGGCGAGTCACTGGCCTCCATCCCTCAACCCGTGGCAGCTGTCCACAGCACGGGCCTTCAGGCGGGGGGCAGGAGCACAGTGCCACAGCGTGTCACCTTGTTCCGACAGATGTCCTCGGGAGCCATCCCCCCCAACCGAGGAGTGCCTCCAGCACCTCCACCACCAGCAGCTGTGCAGAGAGAATCTCCCTCAGTCTTAAACACAGACCCAGAGGCAGAAAAACCGCGTTTTGCTTCAAATTTATGATCCTTGCTGATTGTCAAAGCAGAAAAGAAATACTCTAATAAACAGAATATTCTCAGATATTATTTTAATCTATCTGGTGATAGATCCCTATAGCCTACTCTGAAAAGATATTTTAGACAGCTCTGGCCTACATGCAAATGTAAAAACATATATACATATATAATTAAATAAATATACATATCTATATATATAAATGCCCAGGAGAAGTTCAAAAGACTTGTATAGCATTCAGTGTTACATGTCTTCCTTTCTTTAAAACCATTAAAGGATTTAACACATTGTTGTAAGATCATTGATTTCTAACCCACTTTTACTTAATTCCTTTGATATATGTATTTCTCTCTTTTATGAAGAGTCCTTGGGGGGGTCAATGGCATCAAAACTCAGATTTTAAAAAGGCAACTCCAATTAGTTCCAGAAGAGCACCAATCAAAGCTTTCCTTCATTAGCTGTGCCTCTGTATCTAGATTGCTAATTATGTGGGATGAAATAACCCTATCCCAGTTTATAGCTCTAAATTGTATTTTGGTGCTTTAAATTTTGAGTTAGGTGAAGGAACACACTACATGCTCAGCCACCATAGGAGACTAACATCGCCACTGCTAAGGCTTTCTCTAACCTCAAGCATGTTCACTGATTTGGCAGGAAGGTGAGGAGATATTTGTCTTCGTGTGTTATTGGACTTCTACCCAGACTCTGTCGATGTTAGTTGTAAATAACTTTTCCAGCCCAAATAAAAGTAACTCTTCTGTGTTGTATAAAGGTAAAAGTCACTGTTTAAGAATTCAGTTTTATGGCTTCACTTCAACAGTTAAGAGTTTTAAATTTCACAAAATCTAATAATTGTGACAATTGTTCAACTGTAATGCAATGGCTTCAGACCTACAATATTATTTTAACCTGCAATATTTTATGCAAAATTGTATGCTTGAATCTACAAATTGCTTGTATTACACCAAAAAATATTACTTTTCTTCCTTATTGACATAATCAAGCATCTGAAACTAGTCCTGGCATGCTTTTTGGGGCAAAAAAAAAAAGTAGATTCTAATCAGTCATTGTAAGAAAAGGCTTACAGTATTTCTCACTTCTAGAAGATATAACAATTCATTTATTGCCTCTTTTAAAATTCTTAAAAGGGTGGCTTGGATCTCTGACTAAAATCTAGAAGTGAGGTTTTCACTTTAATTTAATATTATCGCTGTTACTATCATTTAAACAGTTATTTGCAAACCACAACTTGGTTTGGAGTTAAATGTGTTCTGTGTCTTCATGTTAGTTGGTAGTTTATTGTGATGTTAATGTGAAGAAATAAATATAATAATCATCACATCTGTTTGGAAATGCACATTTGCCCTATGTATATTGTAGCTAAGCAGTTAGTAAATCTTAAGGCATGTGGTAACCAACATAGTCCTTAGATAGACCGGAGGTTTGCTCTTTTAAATGTGCTGTAAGTAGGGTGGACGTGGTGACAGGAAGCAGGGGTGAAGTTGAGCTGTCTGTAAGCATTGTTTGTTTGTTCCTTTGTTTCCTTAATTCTTTCTGTGAGCATCAGCCTCTTAGAGATCATGTGTGCTTACTGTATCCCACACGTGTGGTTGGATGGAACACAATGGGAAGATTCCTCATGTTTGACTTCTGTAAATAACTCAAGAGAGTGACCTGACGTAGAAGTCTTTAGTAGCATGAACACAAACGATCCACTTAAGAACTTAAAGACCACACATTCTGTTGGGACAGGGCCTCTAGATAGACTTGAGGACAGAAAACAAAAGCAGAAGCAGAAGCAAAGTGAATCCATGCTGCCTGTTATGCCTTTTATGGATCTAACACCTATGAAACCAAAAAGAATTGCTATGCTTAATTGTTAACAGATCCTAATTTGTGTGGAAGCAATCAACAATGCTAGGCAATATGATGTTATTTATTACTGACATGCTGGTGACTAACGACAGCCTATTGGGAATGGTGTAAGAGAGAGCTCATTCAGCCTACCTAGAATCTATGAGAAAGTGGCAAGACCATTTACATATCAGTACGAAACTCTTTAATTTTTTATTAAAATATAAAAATTAGCTTCAATTTATTAAGATCATGCACTAGTCCTTTACATTATTAAAGGTTTACATTTGACAGGATTAATGGGTTTGGTAGTAAAATATTTTTTTATATATAAAATTTTTCGAGCACTATTGGGAAACATCAGCAAAATTGAATTGCATGATCATTCAGTGCAACCATAACATTTTTATTCACTTTGTACTAGAATGGACAAAGAACCCTAAGGTTTATATGTTAAACTAACAAAATGGTACAGGGTAAATTATATACACATATGTATGAATGTACATATATATATTTAGATTAAGGAGGAAAGTGACTCACATTACTGTAATATAAAGGTACAGTGCTAGGTGAACATGACCTTTTTTCTCTGTACATAGTTAAGCTCAAGGGTGGAGTTTTAATCTGTACAGAAAGAACTGTATTATTGATCTTTTGCTGCTGAGAAGATAAGACTATAGCTGATCCTTGCCACTGTACAACCAGGGAAGAGTTAGAGTATGTCTTTTGTCTTTGCTCAAAGCCATACATATAAATATATACAAAGATTATTAATAAATCCAACAGAAAATAAACTAAAATTATGAATATTTTATTTTATTGTTGAACTCTAATCCAATGTTTTGCTTTGTTGATGACTATAGATTTGCTTGTTTGTCTGTCTTTGTATAATTTCCAAAAAAATTTATTCTTGAAAATCACCATATAATTCTTATAGATATTCTATAAGTACAGAATGAAAACAATTTAAATAGAACATGGATTTCCCAGTCATCCCTTTGTTTTACCTTTCCCATACAGTAAAAATTTGTTTATTTTATTCTTTACTCTATGCCTCTTTACTATGTGGTGTTTGTCCAGTTTCAAATCACAGTCATGTTTATATCATTGGATATGAGGATGATTTTTAATCTATATACATGTCCTGTTGTCTTTGGGATTTTCAAATGCCTCCAGTGAGGTTGATCACAATGAGGATAAATAGCGAAGCACTCTTAAACACAATGAGGATAAAACAGTGTTTTGCAATTTACTGTCACCCTGTAACACACAGCCTGCCTCCAGGTCTCCGTGACCTCTCCATAAGGGAATGATTACCAAGTGAATGTCATTCCACTTTTAAAAGCTGGTTATTCTACCATTTACAGACTTAAATGAACATGGTATTTTCAGGACCCTGCAAAGGAAACAATTGAGCTATTCTAATAATTCCTAAAGGACATGAACAATTTACGCAATATGATGAGTTTAAACTTTTAGACATATTATATTAAAGCTATAATTACTTACTTTTCAAAGTTCAAATCATTTCTAATAGTGTCAGGATTATTGTGTAAAAATATCTCCATCGATTCTTAATTGACTTACAGTTTTTATTTTACAATTTTGCTCTAATTGCTCTTTTGGACCTTCCTTTCCCTATTTTTATAATATTAAACTACATGCCCCAGGTGTCTCTCACTTCTATCTCCAGCACTCTAGAGTATGTGTCAGACAATGCAAGTGTGGGATAAGTTGTTGTCACTGATGTTATTATTCACATTCACTAAGCCTAACAAAGATTTACTGTATGTTAGGCCAGTCCACCTAAAAGCATATCAGTCTGTGCCATGAGAAAAATTTATTCCTAGAATACAATCAGGTACTGAGCTGCACTGAATCTTGAGTCGTCAAAAAATTGTCATGAAATATGCTTTTGGATATGTGGACCAAATTATACCTCAGTTCTTTTAACTTTGTTCAAAATGATTCCCAAAATATTTTCAAAATCATGTTGGAGATTTTTCTTTCAAAGATTTTTTTTTATTGATTTTATGGTTATTTATACTTGCTGTGGTCACTTGAGAATAGCGACTTTCTAAAGCAACTTAATTTCAATTTTAACAACACATTTGTATTATTGCATGTTTTTTAAAAAGGCAAATGATTGGGCTGATCATAAAGGGCAACCTTATTCTTAAAAGTAATGCATGAACTATAAAAAAAATAAAAAATAAAAAAATAAAAAAAAACTTTGCCTAACTTCAGAAAAGATTCAGATTTACACCAAGCCAGTCTTTCACCTTTCAATTTGAAGTTTTAAGTAATGGCCATATTGTGGATTGCTTTCCTTCACTGGGGCCATTGACATCTTCATGGATGGGTCATTTTGGCTTTGGTCACATTCTTAAAGGTATAAGAAACATAAACTTCCCCATGTAGGAACAACGATCCTGATGGAGTAACAAGGCCACCACCACAAAAGATCCCTCATTGGACTCAAAGGACATGTCAGTGATTTTTGAATACCTGATTGCTTTACACTTTGGGCAGTTCTCACAGTGAAATGCCCTTTCTACCTTTGCTTCATACTGAAACAATCTCTCTCTGACATGAGGTGATGAGGAATGGAGATAATTTTCCAAGCAAATCTGGACTAATGGTGATATGAGTGACATATTTGTTCCATGTATAATTTTTGATGTCCCACATAACAAAAAAACAAGGCAAATGATTTTTTATAAAATTAAAATTAATGTGATAATCACGACCTAAGATAGGACCCGACCCCACTCTTACATGACCATGCCTCTCTTATCTCACCATAATCCTACCCCTGTTTCCTCAGCCAAGGGTGGTTGAGTAGTGACAATGAAGGCTTGATTGTGTTGAAAGAAGCCTTGCCAACACTTGCCCCATCATGAGACTTGTTTAAAGACAATATCAAAAGAAAATGTATGCAAGTCTACAAATTTATTTTTAAGATACTTGGTGTAGAGAGAATGACAATAGAAAGAATATATTCTGAAGAAAGCATCTTCATGTAATGATAAATGAAACTTGCTTCTAAAATGTAAATGTTTAACGAAACACTGGTCATTGGCAATAGTCACATCTTGCTGAAGCTGGAGTGTGTCATAGATTAGAGAAAACAAATTTGAAACGGTAAAGTTGGATTTAAATCCTTTTAAAAAGCCATTTTTATTATCAGGCCAAAGGTTTTATAATTTTATACTTTAATCTTAATTTTGCAGAGAAATCAAAGGGTACATGGTAAAATTTGTGTTTTGCTAACGTGAAAAGAAATAAAATTTAATTTGTGACAGAGCAAGAACAAAGGCTATTTGTTACCTCACAGTACTTGTGAGGCTGCTGGGCCTGAAGGAAGACCTCGTGTTTGCCAAGGATTGGGGATAAGTTCAGGAAACCAAAAATTCACCAGATTTGCACATCAAAACAGTACAGGGTGAAGGGTGAGGGCATGAAGAACCATGAAAACGAGTTAGACTATGGAACAGGGAGATGTTTTGGATTCACATAAGCTAGTTTCCCAGAACTGACTGGTGGTACCCCGTTTCACAAACTGAGAAATATAGACATCCTTTGGAGATACTTTATTCCTAGTGTAGCATAAATCACCATTCAACTCAATAAGAACTAGCTCTTTATTATCCTGTAATTACAATTATTTTTTAATATTTGAATAGACAGTGCTATGGATTCAGTGGACACAACTGCAAAAATCAGTGTACACAGTAATTCTCCAAAAGTAAGGGCCATTTATCTAATTTTAGATTTATTAGAATGACTTAGAGTTACTTATATTTCTTAAGCAGAAATAACAGACTTTTGCCAAAACAGATGTTAAATTTTATCAGATTAAGCATAGGAAAGAAAATTCAGATTTGTAGAGGCAAACATATTTTCTTAAAACATATTTTAGTTTCCATTTAAATTGTGGCAAACCACTCAGAAACGGGAGACACAATTTTGAAGGAAGTAATCATATAACTCATTTGAGAGTCAAAAACCAATTTACCCAATGTATAGTGTCATTTTATTTTGGTTATTTATGTGGTGAAGGCCTTTGTTTCTCAGTATTTAAAAATAAAAATTGCTTGCCTAACTTATTTAAGATTTACTGCCAAGGTCTTACACAAAATTCTATTGACAGCAAGCAGTTCTGAATGCCTGAAAGTATGATATGCTGATATTTAGCATGTAGTATTAAACTTGAGTAATATTAAATAGCATTTCATAAACAAAATAGTTGCATAGACAAAGTAGCATATGTCTTCCATATATCTCTATTGCAAAGATCCAAAGAATATTAACCATATTTGGCCACAGACAGAAGTATGGGAAGGTGAAAGCGATAGTGTTCCTCGGAGTAATCATCATAAAATGCTGGACACATCCCCGCACAACATAATAAATCAAAACCTTTTCTGACCTCCCAATCAAGAGCAGCCTTCACGGTCAGTGCCAAATTAATATAAATATTCAAAACAATAATTCATCTCTTCTTGGCAACAGCAATCTCATTTTGGGAATTAGCCAAAATCTCAAGCTGTAGTTTCTCAATCTGATAAATGATCAGGTTAGCACCACTGTTTGTGATAAAAAGAAAATTGTGGTTCATTCTGTGTGTGTAGGTCATAACTATCCCTGAAGGTCTAGAGATGATCTGAAAGCATTGACACATGCAGTTTCAGAGTCTATCTATGCAGAAAGAAAGCACTATGGTATTTACATTAAAATACCTCACAGCTTAAAATATGAAATATCTAAAAATTAGTCTTGATTTCTTAGAGGCAAAAACGACCTGTGTTAATTTTGCACATCTTTTTTAATGGTGTGAATGTTTACATAGGATATTGTGTTTCTATAACTAAATGGTATTGGCTTTGAATTGCTTAGAGGAATTCTTTACATTGATAATGGTGATAAAGTAAGCTATCTTTATATTAGCATTTTCCAAAAGCGCACAAGTAAAAATGTATTACAATGTTTTGTCACTCCCTGTACTAAGTATGAATGTTGGTCAGTCTTGTGATTAGCTGTATCTCAGGATTTTAGGCTAAACTTGACTGGATTTCTAGTAAGATGGCCAAGATTCTTTCTACATAGGGTGTTTTATGAGCAAAAGAAAGGGAGGAATGGAGGAATGGGTGAAGGGAAGGAGGGAATTTGGCTTAACAATATTACATTTTTCAGTCAGTTGATTACAGATTATTTACCTCATCGTATATCTGAATGTTAGTTGGATGTGAAAAAAAAAGCCCAGTGGAAATTTTGACATTGCCAGAAAGCTTCTCAAGCATTTATTAGAAATGTTGGACATTTTGCAAATGGGCATTCATGAGTGTTCTAGACAGATTCTGGGTGTTATTTCAGAATAGCCTTTCCTACCTTTAGTTCAGTGGTTTCTCAATCTGTGGGTTGTGACACACAATATTTACATTATTATTCATAACAGTAGCAAAATTAGTTATGAAGTAGCAATAAAAATAATTGTATTGTTGGGATTCAGCACAACATAAGGAACTGTATTAAATGGGGTGCAGCATTAGGAAGGTTGAGATTGATTGCTTTAGGTAGTAATATAATAATTCAATTGATTTCAGTTGGTATATCTCCCAAAGATATGAGGTTATGTCTATAAAATCTTAAATAGTTTGGAAAACCTGTCCAAAGGACTTCCTACCTATCAGCTCCATACACCATATTTCATAAAACACATAATCCTGTGATAACAAAAAATGGAGGTAAGAAAAGTTTTGATATTTTTAATGACACTATACCTTGTAATTATGAATCCATTATGAATTGTGAATCCATTAAGAGCTTTACAGGCTTATTAGGAATAGGTATACTATGTCTACAGAAAATTTATAAGCGTGCCATTAGCCCTCTATTTTATATATGAGAACAGGAAAGAAAGAGGGACTAGCCAGCAGCTAGAAATAGAAAAAAAAAAAGACTGCATATTTCAGTTTTTAACCTATTTTTTAATGTGTATTTGCAGTTAATTTTCTTCTAGCCTGGCCAAGAATTGACATGTAACTCACAAACAATGTCTACAGGCCACAGGTTCCAAAGTAAACACATTTAGGACATGGGAAATATAAACTGCCAAAAGCATTCAACTCCAAGGTATGAAAGAGAACATGGCACAGATGAGTATCAAATGTCGATCTGAAGGCATTGTTCAGTATTCATTTCTATTACCTGCTGTATACAGTGGTCATTCTAAAGGCAAGTAGAAGCATGCTTGGTTAGGGAGACGGCTTTAAAGTATGTGATATAAAGGTTTTTTTAATTGTGTATGGGGCTCACTATTGTCATCACTTATCATCACACTCCTTTCGGATATTCTTGCAGTGTATTTCTATGGATTATTTCCTCCCTGTATGTCTTTCTCCACAATATATTACATAATTGCCTATGTAATATGAAAAACTACTCAAATAGTCATGGGCTTTATTTAAAATACCTAAAAAGTGGGTACTTCAAGACAATATAGCCATCCTAAGGGAAGTGACAAAATATGAATAAATTTAAAAAGGGGTAGAAGGGGTTAATCTGAAATTGCAATGAAAATGAAATATTAGGAGGAAACTTGGGGAGAACAAGATCCATGTATATCCATTTTTATTTCTGTTCTGCCGCATGCAGTATTAACAATGGCATCACCACAAATCCTAAGCACTTAATTTCAAGAACAGTGTTGTGGCTACTGGGGAAAAGGATGATGTTGCCAGAATACAGAATGGAGATAGACCCAAAAATGTGCCTTTTCTTTTAATTGAAAAGAACACCCACAAAGGAACAAGCAAACAGGGAGCTGCTCACCCCGGGCAGAAGCAAACCTATTGGCAGGAAAGGCATGGAGGGGCAAACAGAGTACTCTTCAGATACACAAATGCATGGAAGGCCTCTGAAGTGCCATGGTAACAGGGTTTCGCACAAGTGAGAACATACATGTTCTCACTTATACAAAACTGCACATCAAAGGTGTGTCTTCTCTCCCACACTTATAACAGCAAGCTTCTTTTCTGACTGTAAACTAACAGGAGTGTTACCATTTTTTGTTCTCATTATGGTCAGTAACACTCTTCATGTAAAGAATTTCAACTTAGGAAATCCAATCCTTAGATGGTGCGAGTGTATATGGGAATAGCAAGATAAAGACTTGCCCAATATAATTGTCTCACAGTATATACACTTTAATTTTTAAATTATTATAAGTGCTCTTCATTAGTTCTGTTCACACTGTGGTAAAAACATATTTGTAAATACATAACATATTTCGTTCTACCAATAAACCATTTCAGAAGAAAGAACCATGATAAAATCTCTGCTACAAAGACAGGATTGAGGACTACCATCATCAATGCTAATGAGCAAAGGTACTTTTTTCTATAACGTTGTTATTGGTGAACATTTCGATCTTTTTTTCTTTTTCTTTCCTTTGTATTTCTCCTTTCTTTCCTTCCTTCCTTCCCCCCACCACAGTCTCTATCTATCTTATTTTCTATTTTATGTTCTTTTTCTATTTTTATATTGCCTTATAATCCTGGCAATTTGAGAATTTATGTGTAGAACAAGATGCCCTTGAACTTGTGGCAATCCTGCCTCTGCCTCCTGAATGTCTGGATTATAGGTACATGCCACCATAACTGATGGAAAGTCTAGTTTCTATAAGATAGTGTATTACACAATAAAAAGTATTCAACTAAGAACAAATAAAGTGACCAGTAGGAAAAATTACCAAGGGAAGAAAGTCAGATGAATTTGGAAACATCAAGTTGGACTGACAGTGTTTTCCACAGGTTTCTTACCACCAGGTCTATAAAATCTGATAACCTAGTAATAGAAGGAGCATGGATCTTATTGTACAAACTTTGGTAGCTAATGAAGCTTCCACATTTCTAATAGGAACTGGATGTGCAGCTAGAGGTGTTCAAATGGTAACATCTGAAGGATATCTAGTGGTCCTTTTACATGTATTGTTCCTTTCATGTTGTTTCACGTTGTTCCTACTATTTAGTCACATCGTTTTTGCTTACATCAACTTTCTTTATATATAGTCCTTGAAGGTCATATATATATATATATAATGTTATATATATATCTTATATCATATATATCATGTCATATATATCTTATGACATATATATTCTTGAAGTACAAACTAAGCTGTTACTTCAGCTTGCTGTTTAGGTGTCCATTAACTTATCAAACTCATTCCTTGAATACTAAAATGTGTCAAGAAATACCTTAGATATTGTGGAGGTAGCTATGATATAAGATAATATTTGGGGCTAGACAGGTGGCCTGGTGGTTAAGAGCATTTACTGCTTTTATAGTGAACCTGGGTTCAGTTTCCGCACTGACGTGGTAGCTCACAACTGATTGCTACTGTAGTTCCAGGAGATTTGGGGATCTAATGTCCTCTTCTGTCCTCCAAGGATACCAGGAATATACATCTGTACATACAGAGTTGCAGACAAATCCCCCCCATGTGCATGTGCATAAAATAAAAACGTAGAAATCTTTTCTCTCTAATTTTTACAGAGAAAAACAAAGGTTTGCACCTCCATTATGCTTATGTCTTTAAAGAAAGAAAGAAATGATGAACAAGTCAGTAAAAGTGTAGACAGAGAAGAAAGCATTGGAGGACAGAGGTGCAGGGGAGGAGGAGGAGGTAGTGCCAGGAATAAGGACTAGCAGGAGATGCTTTTTTCAGTGCCATTATCCATGATGATTCATAAGAGAGAAAAGTGAGCAATAACCAATGGCCACAGACAAACAGTCTGATAGCCCAGTGCCTTTCTGTGCCTGTTCCTGAAGTTGTGACACATGCATTGGCAGTGTTAGTGTCCTTCAAGAGATTGTGTTAAGAGCGGGTTCTTGGGCCTGATGTCTGTCGCACAGGCAGGAGTGTGTTTTCTGATGGAGTCCCTGGGAGTTCACATGCGTTAGACTATTGAAAAGCATCAACAGGAGAGACAAATGAACTTTCAGAGATAAGGACACTTCTAGGAGTGACACATCACAGTAAAAGATCCTGGCTATACAGGGAGAGTGAGAGGGCTTCAGACAAACACGCAGAGCCTCGAGGCCATGGCCAATGTTACATGTCATCATTTCACCCTGGACCATGCAGACCTTGCTTTGGTTTACATTCCTTTTCCCCAGCCTGCCTCCTGGTACTTCTATGGAAGCAGAAAAGAAAAAAAATTAAGACATATTATAATTTCCTCACTTAACTAAGTCTCACTATCACAGCCACTAATGTTTCTAACCTAACATTAATCTGTTATATCTTCTTCCCAACTAATGTTTAATGTCAACAACCACACGTTCTCATTGTAAAAGTAAGTTGTCCAATGTTCTGTAACTGAGCTTCTATTTTCCCATTAAATCTATGCACCTGCAGTGTTTTAAAAGTCTGGCTATATTGACTGGCTCTACTATCTATACTTGTGTGTGTGCTAATTACATAGTTACGCAGTATCTCAGCTTTGATTATTAATTTTATGCTCTGTGTGTGTGTGTGTGTGTGTGTGTATGTGTGTGTGCACGCACGCGTGCACGCACACGTGGTGTAAGCAAGGGTGTACATGTGAGTGCAGGTGTGCACACTCATGTGGAGACAAGGGATCAACATCTGATGTCTTTCCTCTATAGCTCCTCCCCTTGTTTTTTAAACAGGGTCCCTCATTGAACCTGGAGATATGCTTCTCAGCACAGGGCTTTAGGCATACACTACCAGATACAGATCTTTATGAGCCCTGGGGAACCTGACTCAGGTAATCATGATTGTAGAGCAATCACTTTACCCACCCTCACCCCTTCATAAGTCAGTGTGTGTGAGTGGGGGGAGAGACACATAGACAGACTGAGAGACAGAGACAGAGAAACAGACAGCGAGATGTGTATGAGTGTAATTGTGTATACCTGAGCAAGCTCATGAGCCACTCTTCACGTGTGGTCAGAGAACGAACTTGGGCGTTGGTCCTTGCCTTTCCATTGCATTTGGGATGAGGGCTCTTCCCTGCTGTGCAAGCCAGGCTAGCTGGTCACTGGGACTTCTGGGAACTCTGTCTGCCTCCCCTTTCCCATAGGGGACTGGGATTACAGACATTCATGTGCATCCAGTTTTCATGTGGGTCCTTAACATAGGTTGTCCAACTTATGCAACAAGAGATTTTGCCCATGAAGCCATAACTGCCTCCCTTTAATTTTCTTATATGCTGAGAGAAAGAGAGAGAGACAGAGACAGAGACAGAGAGACAGAGAGAGACAGAGACAGAGAGGGAGGGAGGATCATCAGTTAAAAGCACCTACTGCTCTTGCAGAGGACACTAACTATTCCCAATACATACAACATAAGGCAGGTCACAGCTGCCTGTCACTCTAGCTCCAGAGAACACCTGCATGCACCTCTGAATACCTCTCCACAGACTCACAGATAGACACAATTAAATGTAAATTTAAAAGATTTGTAAAATGAGATTGGTATATAACTTCTATCTTATGGGGCAGATATAAGGGAAATCTTACAAAAGCTTTTACTCTAGTTCTTGACTCATTTTTGACATTTTATGTGCAACAAGAAGAATTTTCTGAGTCACGACACAATGAATTTTATGGGACAGAACTGTCACATTAGCCTTCCTAGTGGAAAGGGCTACACAAGAAATTCAGCTTTTTTCCAGAGGAACATAGACCTAACCGCGGTGCAATATTTCTTTGGACCACACACTCCAGGGTTTAGTATCTGGTCTGATATTCCCAGATGAGTTTGAGCAGGTGATACTACGTAATCAGTAGTCTTGGTATCAACCAATCACAGGGCCAAGGAGACTGCTTTTTTCTATGTATTCTTAGATGCAATATGACAAGAAGACAATATTTCTAGACAGACACACTGAGTTCAACAAAACTCTCTTTGAGCTAGAAATATGATGATGGAGGGGTGGTACAGTCTTCCTTCTCTTTAACATGTGTGGTGGGACAGTAGAATTTGTCCTGAAGTCTATTGTATGAAGGGTTGATAGGATACTGTATACTACAGTATCCTAATACTCTAATAGGACACCGTGTATACCATCTTAATGATTAATGGTTAAAATGTGTACATGTACCTACACACATCTCTATTTGGTTACACACTGAGACTCACCTTCTTAGTGGCATAATTAGGAAGAGGCAGTTTTCTGAATGACACCACATCAAGTTTTCTCCATCTGTGAAGTACAAGTCCTATTTAAAAGCCAAGTGCCTGTTTGATGTGCTGAGAGAGATGACCCCTGTGTACCTGAAGCTCTGTAAGTGTCCAAGCATAGTCCAGCTCCTCTGACTCACAGAAAGCATATTCAAGTGAGAATTTGAACTTCTTGCTCCCTCTTTAAATTAAGGATCTTTGCTAGACAGACTTCAGGCAGTGACATAAGGCCATTCTTTCTCTATTTTTTTCTTTTTTCTTATAGAACTTGTACTTTAAAATACCCTACTACAATTGCAAACCTGCACAATCCTTGGGGTTGGTAAGCTCTTCAGGCTGTCATCTGGACTCAGTTCTAAAAGCTTTGTTCACAGCATGGGCTGAGATTTAAACTTCTCTATTATTTCATGGTTTCTGCCAAAAAAAAAATTAAAGTAGGGGAGAAAAAAAGACACCCACTTCATGGCAGAGTCCTTTAATGTTACTGTGGTGAACACTGTTGTCAAAGATCTGTAGACAGGTGATAAAAGAACAAGACTAAAATAATCAGAGAACTGTGAAGTCTGAAAATTGAAGCTTCTCCGAGTTTCATGTCAGCAGGTGCTGAGTCCAGTTTTAGAGGCTGAGAACCGTTCATTTCATTGAGTGTTTACTGCTAAAATAGATGCTAAAATTAAAGACACAGAGGGAGCACACCATTTATATTTGCGGGGTCGGAGAGAGAAGGCTCTACCGCTAAGGGGATGTACTCCCCCTTGCAGAGGATCTGAGTTCATCTCTCAGCGGCCACATCTGGTGGTTCACAACCATCTGTAACTCTAATCCTAGGGGTTGCCAATGGTTCTGGCCTCGGCAGGCACCTGCATTCATGTCCAAATACACACATAGAGAGACACAAAAACACTTTGGATTAATAAAAATAAAATAATTAAAACGACTTTAAAATTTTAATTTTAGATTTTTTTTTTTTGCTTTTAAAGCATGTATGGCCAGATTAAATGTAGTTGCTAATAAAATAAAACAAACAAACAAACAAAAAACAAAGAGGAAATGTTGTTTTTAGGAGAGGTAATTTTTTGTCAATGACAATTGCAATATTCTATGACCTTCCTTGGCGTATTTATAGCTAGAAACAAAAGGGTTGATACATGTTCAGAGTTTGGCTTAACTTAAATTTTAAATGCATTAACTTTTTATATTGGGGATGGCATGAAAGGCCAATGCCCTTTACACATTTCATTCTTTGAGGATCTGGTCAATTATTAAAACTGAAATCACCTCTTAACACTGTTCTTTCTTCAGGAAATGATATCTTGTCTGTCATACTTGTGGAAAGCCTAAAATGTATATTTTAATATAGATACAATAAAAGTGAATTTGTCTTTGAATTTTCTAATTACCATTTTCCGTATTATTCCATCCAGTTATATTCTTTCCGTTCTACCAGACTCTAAAAAACAATCTGGCATCATTATAAGCTCCATGTGAGATAATTATGCTTGGATTTTCCTAAGGTGTGTTTGCATTTTGAAAGGAAATGCAATTGTAAAAATGGGAAACAGGCTATAAAAATAACCGAGTGTTAAGTAATCCTTGCACACCAGTCAGTGGCCTTATGTGAAAATAAAGAAGTTGACAAAAAAGTCTTTTAGACTGCTTCTAGAATGAAGACTTTGAAGCTTAAAGACCCAGAATGATTTGACAGGGGCTAGGGATACCATTAGGATCACTATAATAACCTATCATACAATAAGTCAAATACTTCCTGAGTATTGGGATGTATCGAGAAAATAAACACTTGAAAGGAATGGTAGGAGCTATAACTAAGAGTTCAATACAGATGACGAAGGGATGCCGAAAGACTGTAGTTATACCAGATTACGTTGATATGAATGATCACAATTATCATAATAATGATATAGACAAAGTATAGAGAACTATGAAGTAATAAGATGCTTATGCCAGTAACATAAGAGATTTCCTGAAGATCCGAGAATGATTTACTAGAGTCCCCAGTTATTTACATGGGCAGTGTCCCCTAAAAGGCTCACAAGTTAAGGATTTGATTCCTAAGATAATATTCAAAAGTGGGATTTGGCATAATTAGATCAAGAGGGCCCTCAATTAATCAATAAGACAATTTCTTCATAGGTTAGTCATTTAAGTGTGTAGTTCTAGAGATGATGGAAGCTAGGAATTGGAGCCTTAATTGGGGGCAGTACTGGTATTTCATAGTCTTTTAGGAATATTTCTTGTCCCTAGTGCTCACACTCTCTCTCTCTTTCTCTGTCTCTCATTATAAAGTGAGCAGACTTTCTCTTCCATGCCCTTATGCTATGCTATTGGGCAGAAATTTACTGTGGACCAAAACCTTTGAAGGCAAAAAAAAAACCAAAAAAACAAAACAAAACAAAAAAACCTCTACTTTGAAATAATTTATGTCAGGCATTATTTTATCCCCATGAAGAAAAGGCTTACAAGTACATCAGGCTAATCCAACAGCCTTTGCAGATATAATATCATTATCATACATTATCATATCTTTTCTCTCTAAGTAGCCTGTGGTGCACCACTAACCCTAATAGAATTCTATCTTGAAGTTTCTTTCTCCTTCCCTAACTTAACTTACTAATGGTTTACCTACAGCGAGGTTTTCCTTAGTGTTGTCTTTTACCCTCTTTCCGTTCAATCTATTCAGAGTGTTGTGCCCAGATCGCAACCCCCAGAGAGACTACTACCAAAGACGAGTATGCCAGAATGCAAAAGCAAGGTTTAATTCTGAATATACAAGCCTAGGCAGGGACTTTGTCCAATACATCCAAGGCAGTGGAGACTGGAGGAAGTGCCCACCTGTCTGCAAGCTCAGTTTTTAAAGGGAAAAATCACAAGGTTACATCATTTAGGGGTGCTAGTACGGGTACAATTCTGATTGGCTCGCTTCTAGGGGCTTTCTAGAAATCATGGCTTAATCTTACTTCTAAGGGGGTGGTTGCCCGCCACCATTTCTCATTGGCTGCCCTCAGGTGGGGACATTTCTGTGGTCAGTTACCCTGGAAACCAGGGAGAGGACATTCCATAGTCCGGCAGTCATTACCTCGTGACTACCTTGTGACTCTGTACTTTTACACTTCCTGGTTTCTGGAATCTGAACTGACTGGTGTCAGTAACTAATGGCCTATTCCTAGAAGGAGAAATCTTAGGCCTTAGTTTTTGGGTGAAAGCATTTTGGCCTTATTTCTAAGATGGCTCATTTTGGTCTCACAAGAGTTTACCTATTTCATCATCTCAACCCATTAAATGAATCCAGTATCCTATCTTCACTAGTGCTGTCACACTCTGCTAAAAACCAGCTTAGAAGGTGGAACTCACAGCCAGTCATCCCCTCCCCAACACAGTATGATGTGTGCTCTGTTTTCTTCCTTTCAATTGTCTCTTAAATTCATGCTGATATCACTGTTGCCATCCTGCCATGGTATTATTGTCTTTGACCTTGAGTCCCTGCAGTTAGGATTCTGCAGCACTTTCATCTCACACACAGGTCTCTACATGCTTTCAGTATTTATACACATACTGTGTAAGAATACAGCATGCCCAACATGTCATCTCCTTGACTCTTTACTCAGTTTGGAGAACAACTCCAAGTCAATCAGTGTCTCTACTTTGCATAAAGAAGCTTATATCTGCCTTTTTAGTTACCCTAGCCAACAATTATCATTCACACTACAAAATACAATTTCCTACTCCCTTCTCTCAATGTAAGCAAAGCCATTTAATACCTGTACCTTTCACTGCAAACTTCTCCACTTTACTCTTCCCTGGTCTTCAGTCTCTGTTCTATACTAACAGCTGTTTGCTGTTTTGTGTTTAATAGTTCCTTAACTACATAGCAACAAGTGTTTCTTTAATTAAATCTGCTACAAAAAGACTACATAATGAGTATGTGTCAACCACATCATAAAAGCAGAGGATATAAATGTGATCAAATCCAATGACTGGCGAATATGCAAGGTCCCTAGCACTAAAAAAAAAAGCAAATTTACTTACTGACTTTCAGATCTACTTCATAAAGTGGATATATAATTTTATAAAAGTAATTATTCACAGTCAAAACATTGCGAACAGTTTTAAATCTTAGGAATGGAAACCAGAGAATGGTCTTAGTAGCCTGCAATAGGCAATAAAGTAAGTAGTTAGGGGCAAGAGCAGGCTTCTGACAGAACTCTGCTTGTATTGAGAACTGATGATGTGTTAAATTTAATTAGAAAACATCACATGGTGTTGGGGAGTACATGACATTACATGCATGGGGCATTCTAGGAAAAGGGAATATCAAAGTGAGTCCCGTTGGCATCTGAAAAAGTGACATATAAAAGAAATCATAGTGGGACAGAAAACCCAGAGTTCCAAAGTGGAGTATGTGAAGTTCAAGGAAGGAAACCTCCAAAGCTTTGTGGATCTGGTAAATCTAGAACCTTTATCATATTTTAAATTGTGGTCTTTACCTTGAAAACAATGAGAAGATACAGAAATTTTCATAACTCCCCTGCTTGAGGAGTGAAATATCACACCTAATGTTTGAATGATCTATGTAAGTAAAGACCCAAGGAGCTATCCAAGAGCAAGAGGAAGTTCAGTGTACATGAGGATAGACACAACTGAAACCAGGCCAGGCCCACCCTGGCTTCGTTTCTCTACATGCCTCTTCTGTGTTTCCCAGTGATTTGCTCCAGCTGCGCAGAAATCTCCGCCAAAGCTTGTGGATTCATTAACCATCGCTGAGGACAGTCAAAATGAGTTTTCTGTAATGGTAACAGCTTGTGCTCCATCAGACTCCTATTGAAAAGTCTCCTGTAAAAACTGATAAGGAAATCACTGGTTTTCTTTCAAGAATATTTTTAGTATCTTACTCAGTTCAAATTGAATTTGCTACCCAAGGTCCAGAGTAATAAGTTATTTATTTACAGTTGTTACTTTTTTATTTTGCTAGCATTTGAAAGATAAAAATATTCCTGTTCTAAACCTGGTGGTATGAATAAACTATCCAATTGATTCCTGTTGTAACAAGAAAAGTGATTGGCCCAAGAAGGTTTGCAGCTGGAATTAGTGATATATGTCTTTAATCCAAGCACTTGGAGGCAGAAGTAAGTAGATCTCTGTGAGTTCAGTCCAGCCAGGGCTATGTACAATGAAACCCTGTCTCAAAAACAAAACAAACAAACAAACAAAAACAGACAGAAAACAAGCAAAGATTTGCAAAATAAGCATTTAATTTTGAACCCAGTTTTACATTTTTTATTGTTCACCTTCTGACAGTTTAGGTTCTGAGATATTTCCTTGGGAAAGCATTATAAATTATTTTTTAACCTTTTGCTCTTTAGATTGATCTAAAACTAGTAGAATTTCTCACCCCCTCTACCCCTCCTACATGCCTTCCTAACATGCTCATCTTTTTTCTTGATTGTGATCTTTATGACCTCCACCTAGCCAAACAGATTGTATTTTCTTCATTGCACAAATCTTTCCCTACTTTAATATTCTGCAGATTCTCAGATTACAATTGTAGACAATTTCTACAGGTCTTTGAAAATTTCTATTATCTTAAATTCCTTCAGCAACTCTAATGTTTCTAGTCCTTAACACGTACAGAATTTGGGGTCTCTACTACCCACTATGTATAAATAAGCAGGGCTGTATTGTTCATGAATTAAATGATTAAATGTAAATGTCTCCTTATCTAAATTACAAAGTCCTTAATACTATTAAGTCATATTTCAGTGTTGGGCACAATGACTAATCCAATTATAAGAAAGTGGTTGAAGAGAAAGTCATTAAATAAAACTCCTTTGATAGTTCTGTTATCTTCATGTTCCCATTTCTTGCTCTTCAGGGATCTTAAGTACCTGAACTTCTCATTTTACATGAAACAGGACAAAGTATGCTTAGAGGCTTTTATTCTCGAATATATTCATTATAATACTTCCAACATTGTATGTGTAAGTAATTATTAACAAGTTACTCTGCAAACCTAATGACTCTTCTTTATAAATGGTAGATGTTGCCAGGCAATGGCTGCACACCCTTGATCGCAGCAAAGGAGGCAAAGGCAGGCAGATCTCTGTGAGTTCGAGGCTAGCCTGGTCTACAAAGCAAGTTCCAGGACAACCGGAGTCATTACACAGAGAAATTCTGTCTCAAAACAAGCAAACAAACAAATACATAAATAAATAAAAGGCAGGTATTGATAGTAATGGTGCAACTCCCTGCATTAAATTAATTAGGCTCTGAATTTGAATGCTTTAAACAGTTTGTAACACACAGTGCACAATATTCAACTACCAGCTGATAGCTGGCTGAAGCATCCAAGCCAATATTGTCTTCTTTTCTCAATTTCAGATATATCAATCCACCTGTTCATCCATATAGATATTCCACAAATGTCTAAATATATTCAGAACTGAATTCTGCACTTGTTATATAATAACTATTCCTGAATGAAGGCAAACAAACATCTGCTTACCCCAGATAGGAAACTAATGACACACTCCAAGTCTTACTTAAGTTTTACTGTGGTTACTTACAGACATAAGAGTAAGGAATTACTTACGGTAACAGAAACTGACTCAAAGCCAGATGCATCACCAAAGCCCACTCCAACACTCATAAAAGCTGGAAACCTGGGGCATGCTGCACACAGCCTGTCCTTTCCAGATTTCTCAGTTAGTCTGAACCTATTCCAGGCAGCTCAGCTAGTCTGCTTCTTCTAAGCAGTTCATCTGGTCTCTGCTTCTTCCAGGTGACTAGGATTGTCTGAAAGTCTTCTTGCAGCATGGTTTGTCTGAGTGACTATGAGCAAGCTTTATTGCTTATATACTCTTAGGGAGTGAGAAGCCTAGTAAATCTGATCAGTTTCAGGGTCTTCCCGAAGCCATTTTGAGTTCTTTACTTTCTGTCTTAACAAGATTCCATGCAGCTTTTGCTTTTTACCTTCTCTTAAATTAGAACTCTCTGTCTGTCTGTCTGTCTCTCTCTCACATACACACACACACAGAGAGAGAGAGAGAGAGAGAGAGAGAGAGAGAGAGAGAGAGAGAGAGAGAGAGA
>CABHPP010142610.1:30939-58180 GCA_902168425.1 Peromyscus attwateri
AGAGAGAGAGAGAGAGAGAGAGAGAGAGAGAGAGAGAGAGAGAGAGAAAGTAAATGTCCCGTCTTAAGAAATTTCACCTCCATGATTGAAGGTTTTAATCTCTGGGGAAACTGGTAGTAGCAGCATTTTACCACAAACACCATGTGTCTTCTAAGGCAGAGTTTCTACAGCCCTACATGGTCTTAAATTTGTGATTCTCCTGTCTCATTGTCTTGATGCTAGAATTATAGGCATAGACCACTACACCTACTTTTCATTTTATGAGGTGTTTGTGTGTTTGTGTGTGTGTGTGTGTGTGTGTGTGTGTGTGTGTATGTGTGTGAAGTTTAAAAAGACAGGGTCTTATGCATCCCAGATTGCTCTTAAACTCAATATGTAGATGAGGATGACCTTGCCTTCCTTATCCTCCGGCCCCTACCTCCTAAACCCTGAGATTATAGGCACACACCTTTGTGCCAGGAATGTTTTAAATTTTACTAAAATATTAAAAACACAAGCTGTATGTCTGTCTGACTTCTTTCATTCTTGGCTGTGATAACAAAATGTCTTTGACTAGGTAATTTACAAACAGAAAATGTATTTCTGATGGTGGGAGGCTGGGAAGTTCAAAATCGGGAAGCTGGCAGAGTATCTGCAAGACCCCATCCTCACAAACTGAATCTTCTAGTTTTGTTCTCATGTAATCAAAGGGCGCAAAGCCTCCTCACATCTCTATTGTAAGGATGCTAACTCCATTGATGAATTATCTGCCTTCACAAAAGTTTTGTTAATTGAGTTTATTAAAGGTCTGCCCTCGTGACTTACTACCATCACTTTAGGGATCAACCTTCAGCATGAAGTTGGGGAAAACAGACATATCTAGACCATGGCAGCACTAAAGCCATGAATCTGAGCATTGTACAAGGATTTTGGTTCTGTGGGTGCCATAAGTTCAAAATTTCAACTCAAAGTGCAGGTTCCACAAGCATTAATTTTAAATACTCTGTCTCTCTTTCAGGAACTCTGTGAGTATGACTTCCTTCCAAGGCTGAACGTATGTTGTCAGGTTTCTATGTTCTTCTTATTATCATACATTAACTTCCTTATACTTTCCGAACACCTGGGTGACCCAAAAATAGCAGAATTCTCCTAGGGGAGTAAAGAAATAGAAATGAGGGAAGGAAGAACTCAAAATGTGCATCTTCTTCTCTTTCTTTCCCATAGTAAGAAGAATAGCGTTTGTAAAAGCCTTGGTTTTCTGGAGTAAGCCCCTGCTCATCAGCAGTCATCCCAATTTCCTCTCAACACTCTCACTCACTAGTGAAACAACAGGAAAGCCAGAGATAGGGAAGCAACATTTCCAATATTTATTTCACCCATCTCTTCATAACTATCTATGGATACGTTCTGGCATAAGAATATTTCCACAGTTCTCAGCTCCCAAGTTTTGATGCATCTTTACACCAGCGATTAAACTCTTGAGTGCAGCCTGAGCAAGTGAGGGAATGGTTTAGTTTTTCTTCTTGACACATCATTCCTGTCTGCCTTACGTTAGATATACTCATTATTGTTTTTGATTTCATTTTCACAGAGAGAGGCAGAAACTGGGCAGTGCTTTCTGAGTGATGAGTTAACATCTTGTTAACGTGCAGGTGAGATAGGTGTAAATACACGTCAGCTCCAGACGCTACCATGTAAGTGTAGAATGTATTTTCCCCTTTTATCCATTCTGTCCATGGGAAATGAATATCTAAAGTAAAGCAATATGATTGGAGAAAAAAAGGAAGGAAAGGCGGAAGGAAGAAAGGAAGAAGGAAGGAGAGAGAGAGAGAGAGAGAGAGAGAGGGAGATGATTTCAGGAAACAAAACTTTCTTTTCCTTTTCCTCTGATTGAAGTCAGATTGTATATATGTATGGAATTTTTTTTCCTGTTACTGATTCCTGTTTCTCTCCTGTATAGTAGGAGGAATATCAGAGTGTTCAATGAGAAAAACTGTGGATTATTTTACTCTGGTATGAATATGTAAAATAGCTTAACAAGTATTCTGAATTATTTTTTCATCTATAGCATTTATTAAGATATATCTGCATACTAGAATTGATTTCAGTTTAAGTGATATTTTGATATTGGTTTTTTCAGTGTCAGACTCCAAAGAAACACATTTTTATATAAGCTTCCGAAGTGCTATTGAAATAGTCAAATCTCAATTCAAGGGATTTACATACATGTGTGTAAACAGACACATGTGAATATGTTGAAATTACATGAATTCTGGCCACTAAAAAAATCAATGTTAAAAATTGTTAGAATTGTTGATAAATACATCAAATGAACCCTAACGCTAGGCTAGTTGGATTGGTCAGTTACAGAAAAAATGTAAAATAAATAAAGTATTTCCTATGAAGTAATAATATTTCAATGAGAAGACAAATATAAGTGTAGGCAAGGAGCATTCAAACCAATCATCAACAAAAAAAAAGTTTAATGTTGATATTTTTAAATTTTATAAATATAGTTATTTAAAAAACATATATAAAATTTTTGGCATACTCATTTTAAAATGATGTGGATATTTGAATTTTATTATAAAATGGATTTCAAGTTGTAACAAATTATCTCCTAGACTGGCATGTTTATAAACAACAGAAAGTTATTTTTTTCTTTCTTTTTTTATTTAAATTCTTTTTTCATTTTACATACCAACCACAATTCTCCCTCCTTCCCCTTCCCCCACTCCTCCCCCTCCCCCTCCCTCATTTCCCATCCACTCCTCAGAGAAAGTCCTCCCGTAGGGAGTCTGGCATACCAAGTCTAGGCAGGCCCAACCCCCCCCTTCCCCCCGCATCAAGGCTGAGCAAGGTATCCCACCATAAGGGGTATTTTATACACTTGTAGGCAATCCAGGAGCAGAGTGTCAGCATGTTCCAGGTCTGGTGAGACGTCTTGTTATTTGAAGACTGCAGACTTCCCAGTATGTCCTCATGAGATGCAACAGAGGAAGCAAGATCTCAAGACTCTTCAAAATGACACCAATCAAATGAGATGGCATCTTCCTCTTGATTTGATCTTGTCCTTTATTCCTAAACACCACCACTACCAATGTTATCACTTTGAGTAGAGCTTTACCATACAATGTTTGGAGTGAGACAAACACTTCCTCAAAACTGAATGGAGAGCCACAGTTAGGCAGAAAAGACCATGATAGATTGCCAAGCAGTTCATAGTACAAAGGAATCAAGCCTCTGTAACTCTAATTTAGTTATTAACAAATGACAAACTTTGCTAGATTTATTCTAGAATAGTGATTCTTAACCTTTTCTGTAAGCAAGATGCTAATGTAAAATCTACCCAAGAGACCCTGGTTTTGTTGTTCTTTGATGTGACCTCAACAATGAGGCTTTAAATTTTTTCCACAGGCCAATGTATGGCCAAAACTGGAAACCACTACTATAAATCCTAAAAAGAAATCTAACTTTCACCAGCAATCATGTAAAACTTGCTTGGAATTTGTGTGGTTTCTAGTGAAAGCCCATCAAAGCTGGCTACAGAGATTTCAAATTTACAAGGAACTATCACAAGTTGACAAAAGAAACATGGACATTTAGGGAAAGGACAGCATTTAATCGGTAAGTTCATGTTATAGTATTTTCTGTGGCACATAGAACAGAATGGATGTCAGAAATGAAAGTAGGTGTGAATTTGGGACTTATCTCCCTGTCTATGCATGTATGTGACTAGTTTTGCCATTACCCCGTGAATGTGAGTAATATATAACCCAGAGACTGCATAAACAGGCACCACCACTCTCCTTCTACCTCTACTCTTTCCATTTGCAATTTTTAGAACTAAAAACAACTAGAAATAGTTCCCTCCTCTTCAATTTAAATTGGGCTTGTGAGTTTCATTTGCTAATAAAATTCAGAAGTCAGAAGGGATCGGATCCCAACCTTGACCTTGAGAATCTTTTTAATCTTCCCACTCTATTGCTCTCTTGGAGGCTTGGATAACTGTGACAAATGAAGCAGAAAACAGCCTGCAGAAAAACCAGAAAGCACATTAACAGAGCAGGACATCCTAGCCTAGCCAGTTTCCAACTGGTTGAACAGGTGACAGCCACCATATAAATAAGCACAGCCCAAAGTAGAAGACTCATTTGGCTCACCAAACTTAAATTTTCAAGCCACAAAATAGCATCCTAAGTAAATTATGTCTATTCAACCCAATGAACTTCAGGGTGTTTTGCAAAACACTAACAGGTATTGTCTGACTTCTCAGCAACAGTGACTGATAAAACAGTTATGCCAAATCAGGTCAACCCAAGTTCTTCTTCAGAATGTTTCATACATTTTATCTTGAGTTTTCCAGCTGTATGAGAATGCCACCTCTAAACCTAGGAGAAAGAGCACATAAATACAGGGAAATAATAACGTGAGAAAAGAGGAGTGAAAAGGTCCTTTTGACATTCAATAATCCATGATTCCAAGTCTCTGACATGTCAGCTTTTACATTAGCCCTTTACTGAAGTTGGATCAAAATCAATAAATACCTATGTTTTAAAGTAGCTCTGTTTGAAAGATCCTGAAGGAACCAAATTAAAACTGACTGAGCTATTGAATAGCATGTTTCATACATGAAACACAACGTGGAATCAATAAGCGTTAGGACCCACAGGAAGAAAAAGTAGGAACATGACCCTGTCCTTATAGGATTTATATTTGAGCACAGAAGACAGACTACAGCACTCATAATTAAGTCTTTATAATTTTATAATTAGAGAATAAGACTGTAAGAACAAACCCTAATTTGGCCTGAACACAGTAAATTTTCATGTTAGAATTATGTGGAAAGCAGAGCTGAGCTCAATCGCAAAGGTCAAAGACTGCATTCTTTAAAGTTATGATATCAAAATATGTTCTTTGCTGGCTTATTAATGTTCCCCCTACTAGAATATTTTTAATCATAAACCAGTTATGATAAGAATGAAGGGTAAAATTTTAGAGCCTATTTCAGAAAATATGTTTCCTATATTTATATTGTGAATAGAATACACTTAAGAAGGATTTGTATTTCTTGTATTCCACAGTAATCACATGAAATAGGTAATGTTATACTTCATATTATTATGTCATTTGAGAATATTCACTTCAAACTGGTAATTCATTGAATTTAGATTTCTCCCCCTTTGGGAGATTACAAGTATATTTGAGCAATGTAATTGACCATGGCGTATAATATATATTGTTGAGGAAAAAAACAAAACAAAACAAAGTTTGGCATCAACTTAATTAGCAATGTTGACTGATCTCAAAGTTTATTTTAATTTTAGATATAAGTATTACTGGCTCAAGATTTCCACAAGAGAACTTGTTCTGTGTCTAAGAGCATCCTTTAAGGTTCTTAGCATAGTTTCCTTTCAATTTATCCCAAAGATTAATAACATTAAAATGAAATACATAAATTTCTCTTTATGGTGAATGTTACAATCCTCTGGGTCCTGGAAATTTTGAGTTCAGCTTCAGTTATATTTTAAATTTTCTTAGTTTTGTTTTCTATTGCTGTGACAAAACGCCATGATCCAAAAACAACTTGAGGAAAAGAAAGAGTTTATTTCATCTTAACATTCCCAGGTTCCACTCCATCACTGAGGAATGTGTGGGCAGAAGCTCCAGGATGAAGCGATAGAAGAATGTTGTTTCCTGGCTTGTCCCTCAGGCTTTGCTCAGCCTGCTTTCTTATACAACTCAGGATAAACACCCGAGGATAAGCATTAATTGCCCTCCTAGGACTGAAGAAACTAATTTCTGTTGGTTATTGGAACACAAAGACAAAGAAAATCTGGAGATACATTCATTAGTCATGTGTTGAGAAAGCAAGGAATGGGAATGAGCAGGAAGAACACAGGCAACTGTAGATACAAGCATTGACCTGTCTTTTCCTAACTCTCCAGTACCCATATTTTAGCCTTATGGAATATTTATCATTGCCTTTTATATATGTGAGAAATAGCTTTATACTTCTAAGAAATTCACCATTAATTTCCTAAGATATGTTTTGTGGTTCTGTTACTTGAAATCAAATGATCTGAGATGAAGACCTGTTGGAAACCTGTCAATTCAGAATAAATTGCTGTTTCTTTTTCTCTTGTGCCACATGGTCAATTTCCTTTGCGTTTTTATTCCCATTAGTTGGCTAGTTTTGCTTCTAGGTTATGTTAAGGTGGTCTGTTCCTGTGCAGATGACTGTAGTCAGACTTTCTTTAGATTACCAGTTCTCAAATAATGACACAGAGACTTCTTATTAATTATGAAAGCTTGGCCTTAGCTTAGGCTTGTTCCCAACCAGCTCTGAAAACTTAAAGTAACTCATTTATGTCAATCTATGTTCTGTCACACAGCTCGTTACTTCCCCTCCATATTGTACGTCAGACTTTATGGTGAATCCCACCTCTCTTCTTTCCAGAGTTCTGATCTCTGCCCAGAAGTCCTGTCTGTCCTCTCCTGCCTAGCTATTGGACATTTAGCTCTTTATTAAACCAATCAGAAGGTGCTTTGGCAGAGATGCATCTTCACAGTGTACAAAAACATTGACCTGTAACAGGTGACCATCAATGATAATTTGATTTTTAAAATTTTGGACCCCAGAAATTCCATTTAACTATAGAAGTGATCAGGAGATTTTCATGACAATGAACTTTAATCTAACAATCTAAAAATTACTAGGAGTTTATGTATTAACATTTTTTTTCTGGTCAGAATACCAGGGCATAACAACCAGTTAAGGAAGGGCTAAAATATGAACTCTACTTTACTTGTGAGATTTTTCTCTCTTCTTATCATCATTTCACAGAGCCTACAATAAAGCTTCTCAGTTCCTTTGAGCAACGGAAAATCATACTATAATGAAGGCTTGTCATACTTCATCTCACTTGGAGATGGGAACAAGATGGAGAGTTTTCTGTTTTTAAGTACCTCAAAATGCTTCTTCTCATTAGTGCAATAGGGCAGAATTATAAAGTTAAATATTCTATCTAGAACACTCCACATTTCATTCATACTCAGCATCTCCTAATGTTCCTTGTCTCAATGGGGATCAGAATCATTATGCTAAGGTTATATAACTACATCTGAACACAGGTCCCCTCCCTCTGCCCATGAAGTGTCATCTGGAAATTAAACTAATGAGAAGAACCAGCAGATCCTCTTCACACAAATTCTACTCTAATTGGCTGTCCTCCTTCACGGTGTTCCTTCAATAACAACAGAGGCTGGCAATCTTATTCTTCATCCTTTATGCTCGTCACAACCCCAGATGGATGTTCAGTCAAGCTGATTAGCTCTTTGCACACCTGCTAGCATCATTATGGCTAGAATATAACATTTTACTCATTCACTAAACTAAAAATAGAGTGAGCCATGTGTAGCATCAGCATTTTACCAGGAAGTAAGTGATATATGGTTACTCTGTTTATCATGCTTTTATTAAATCAAAATTTGTACTTTAAGTATAGTATTTTCCCCCTAATGCCTAAATATGGTCCCCTGGAATTGGGAGCAACGAAACAAGTTACATTTTAAATATACATTTAAAATATACTAGTTAAGAATCAATATTTTCAGAGAGAAGAAAGTGGAGCTGGTTTCTAGGGTTGGACTTATTAGGAGCGAGACTTTTCTTTATAGAAGCATATCATGTGTTAGTTATGCTTTGTAAAACAGCTATTGAAAAGTTGGATTGGGATTGTGTGATATTTTGATTGTTTTCTGGCAAATAAAGCTTGCTTGGAGTTAGAGGGCACGGCCAGCCACTAGCTGACCATAGAGGTTTGGAGGATTGTAGAGAGATGAGACATGAGGCTGAGAGAGGATCTCGGGTTTTTTTGTTTTGTTTTTTTGGTTTTTCGAGACAGGGTTTCTCTGTGTAGTTTTGCGCCTTTCCTGGAGCTCCCTCTGTAGCCCAGGCTGGCCTCGAAATCACAGAGATCCACCTGCCTCTGCCTCCCGAGTGCTGGGATTAAAGTTGTGCGCCACCACCGCCCGGCAATCTTTTGGGTTCTTAACCCAGTATTTGACTCCTGATTTTTTATTGATAAAGATTAATTAGACTAATACTTTAATGAAGTGTTTCCATTCTATATCTATACAAACACACATTTTATTAAATGTGTCTACCATCCTCCTACTTATGAGAAATCATGTTTATGTCTCTCTCATCAGTCAAGAGTGTCCTCTAGCTAATCTGGGCAGGATCACTCTCTGGTGGACATGACCCTTAAGGTTATTTTATTCAGACATTTGGGTAAGAAATTAAAGTACAGTAATGTTTGGGAGATTTTTATGTTTACAATGTCTTCCTATTCTTTTTTTTTTTAAATTTATGTATGTCCAATCTCCTCACCTTTAATATAAGTACCAGGAAGTGACTAGTCCATTTTCCCTCTTTTTTGTTTGCAAATGTTTTCCTACTTGTGATTCCTCTGTCTTCCTTGCTCAGCTCATGAACTCTCAATTCACAAGTCTGAGTAACACACTTGAGAAGACTTTAAACTAAAATAAACAAACAAACCAAAAACCAAAAAGGATTCCCTTGATCAGTGTCGGATCTGATCACCTTGTACTGAGGGATCTGTGTTTAGAAGCAGGTGGACATTTCATTCTGCAGAGGTAAAAGAGCTATATCATGGGTCTACCAAGGTGCACATCAAGCATTTACAGAAGAACGTAGAATCCAGGTGCACAGTAAAAAAAAAAGCTGGCAGAGCAGAAGGGATAAAGTGAGTCAGCACAAGGAAAACTCCAGAACTGAGTTAATTAAGATTGTGGTAAGTCAGAGTCAAGCAAAGCACAGTAATGATGCAATTGGAAAAACACACTGAGCTGAATCGGAGAAGCCTAAAGCAGGCAGTGACCTGCAGAAAGAGATTCAAAGATTGCTCCACTGTTGTCTTCCTGTCTCAGGGGAATTTAAAGATTTTTTTTTGTATAAAGGAAATATACTTATTATGTTTAACTGTAGCATCCATTAATGTTTTAAAAATTATCCCTATGAAGACTTCTTAGTTTCTTTTCCTATTGCCATGATAAAATATTCTGAGAAAGCAATTGAGGGAGGAAATATTTATTCTGGCTTACAGTTCAAGGGTGTAGTCCATCATATTGGGGAATTAATTGATCACAAGGCATCTATAATCACCTGGATAATTCCTGATCCCAGCCACCCAGAGAGCGAGGCTTCCCACCCCACTTAACACAGCAATACCTCTCAGGCATCCCCAGAGGCCTGTCTCCCAGGAGATCTAGATTCTGTAAGTTGGCAATAATACTAACCATTATATCTTCCAACCGTTCTGGTGATGTTTGTGGTCTATATTTGCAAATCAGGAAACCAAATCCAAGAAAATTTAAACAATTCACCTAAGAGTGTAGGACAACCAAATGGAATTACATTAGTTAGGTTCCATTTCTGTTTTTAAATTTTATTTTGCCAATGAAATTAATAGGGGAGAAATCATGAATTCTTAGGATCTGAGTAAAGAAATGGAAATGTGAGACTGTGTAGACTATACAATCTTAACTTCGCTTTATCAGAGTAAGTCACTCCTTTAAAAACCAAGTATTTAAGGGTACAGCAGTGAACTTCACAGAGCACTGATAAATGCTCTCTATGTCCCTGTTTCACTTACAGGTATCTGGTGATACCTTTATTTAATTATATTCTAAGAAAGTATCTGGAGTAAAATATACATTCCCAAGAAGAGGATAGGAAAAAAGAGAAATAAAAATAAAAAGACTTGGAAATATAGTCAGAAGTCACACTTTCCTCTCACACTAGTAGCAACAAAATTATGTAGCAGCAATGAAAAGTTTTACGATAATCTCAGTGAAGGAATTTTTGCTTGGTTCTCTGTACATTAGAGATTTAAAAAAAAAAAGAGTGTTTTTGAAAATTCGGTTCTATTCAAAGTTAATCTTTTAAAAAGTGAGATTAAAAGCAAAATTGTACATAGAGTAAGAGAGTCCCCATATGTACCAATGCCTGCCACATTCATAGCTTCTTTAATATCTGTATCAACCACAGACTGGAGCACTTGGTTACAGTGGAAATTATACAGACAATCATTGTCACCCAGAAAGATATTTCACATGGAAGTTCACTCTTGCTGTTGAACATTCTTTGCTGTTGAACAACTTCAGCGCAACTTCAGAGTACGCACAGGATCACTGTGCTGCTCAGAAAACGCTGTTGTCTCTGTTCATCTCTCCCTTCTCATCAATCCTCAAACCTGGTAACTGATCTTTTCACTGGATGGGTTTGCAGTTTTCAAAATGTCCTTTATTTGGACCTTACAGTGTGTAATCTCTGCAGATCAACTTGTTTCACTTGGTAATAGGCACTGAAGTTTCCTCCATATCACTTCATGATTTGATAACTCATTTCTGTTAAGTGCTAAATATCTTATTGTCTATATGCACCCTTGATGTTTTTCCGATGTCAGACATATTGGAAGATTCCAAGTTTCGGCAATTGTGAATACATTTATTTACAATGTCCCCATGCAGTTTGTGGTGTAGACTTAAGTTTGCATTTGTGTTGGGTTACATAAGGAGTACAACTGATGCATTATATGGTATGTTTGGTTTGTAAGGAACTGCCAAACTGTCTTCACTTGTCACTGTTCAAACTTACAATTTTTTTTTATTATATATGAAAAAGGATCTTTCTAATGTTTATTTTCCGTCTGTGTATCTTCCATGATAAGAAGTCAAATAAGGCCTTTGTCCCTCTTTTTTTAATTAAAAAAATTATTTAATTAAACTTTAAAAAATAGTTAATTAATTAAAATTTTTCATTTATTTTACATCCTGATCACAGTTTCCCCTCCCTCTTCTCCTCTCGTTCCTCCCCACACCCTGCCTCTCCTCTCCCCACTGGCCCATCCACTCTTCCTACATCTCCATTCAGAAAGGAGCAGGCCTCCCATGGGCATCAACAAATCAGGGCACATTGAGTTGAGGCAGGACCAAGCTCCTCCCCCTGCATCAAGGCTGGGCGAGGCAACCTAGCATGGGAAATAGGTTCCCAAAAGCCAGCCTAAGTGCCAGGTTGTCCCTCTATTGGTGAAATTATTAAGGCCACTCCACGTAGTTAAAAGGGAGGTTTATTAATGGCATAACTTACAAATGAAGGGATAGGTAGGTCGCAGGGTCTGGGGAAGGTGTGTCAAAGTCAGGCGGTGTTCTCTGGAGAACTCTGCTCGGTCATCCTCCACCATCCAGGGTCCAGGAACAGAGAGAGCAAGGCGCATCTGGATCTCGGGTCTTCAGGGCCCTCTCTTGGCCCCGCCTTGTAGGCATGACAGTTACTGAAGCCTCAATGGGGGTTGGAACTTCCAGATCAAAGCTGGAATGGCTACCCACTACATCCCTCTTTTTAAACCGGTTTGCTTTTACCTCATAGGATTTCAATTGTGTTTTGTGCATTTTAGACAAATAGTGGTTTGCTGAATGTGTCTTTAAAAAATATCTTCTCTGTGCAGCTTGACTTTTGTTTTCTCAGCATTGAGGCTCAGCAGTTTTAAACATTAAGGAAGTCCATTTTACCAGTTTTTTAAAAAACAAATCATGCATTTAGGTTGTATCTAAAATGTCATTCCCTCACCCAAGGCCCTCCATATTTGTTTCTATGTCATTTCCTAGGAAAGTAATAGAGGTATGTAGGCTGCAATTGTGTTTGTGATCCCCTTTCAGTTAATATTAATGAAGAGTGTTAGGTGTATGTCCATACGTTTTGATCAGGATTTCATTGATTCTTTAAGACAAATTAGAAAAAATTCGTATGATAACCTATTGGGTCTTTTTTGGTGGTTAACACGAAATTTGTCTCCATTTATTTATTATTCTTTAATACACTTCAAAGATCAAGAACAGCTAGTAACAATTTTTTTTTAGATTAATATATTTTCATCAATTCCCTCTCCAAACCCTTTCGTATACTCCTCCTTTCTCTCTTTTAAATTCATGGCTTCCTTTTTCCATTAATCATTGTTATGTGCATATATGTATCAATATATATGTTTCTAAAACTAACCTGCTCTGTCTGTATGATGTTGCTTGTATATATGTTCTTGTGGTTGACTACTTGTTATTGGATAGCCAATCAGTGTGCTTTGCCCTGGGGAAGAGACTTCACACTACTATTCATTTCATTTCTAGCTGAACCAGAAGACATACTTTTGAATTTCATCTTGTTATGCAAAATTATCCTCAATCTACCTTAAATCTGGCCAGGGGGGTGGTCCAGTGGATAAAGATGCTAGCTGCTAATCCTGAGAACCAGAGTTCAATCCCCCAATGCCTGTGATCCACATGCAGATAGAGACAACCAATTTTAGCAAGTTGTTCTCTGGTCTCTTTACGTGTGCCATGACACATGTGTGTGACTATACACATGTACATGCATATACACAGACACACTAAAAAACACAAATAAAGAAATGTATATATATATATCCAAATCTTTAAATATGTTTCAAACAATAAAAGAGACTTTCCAAATGTAATTTATCAGTATAGTGGAGAAATTTATATAGATTTATTTCCTAGACATTACCAACCTCGATTTCAGCACGACAAAAGTCTAAGGAGAGGCCCCAGCTTAGCTTCAGTGTGCCAAGACTTCTGATCCACAGTTCTGCAGGATGATATATTGCTGTTTAATTTCTCTTTAATTTAAATTTTTATTTTATACATATGGGTGTTTTACCTACATATATGTAGGTATGACATATATGTGCCTGGTGCTAGCAGAAAAGTGTATATCCCATGGAACTGGAGTTGTAGACAGTTGTGAGAAACCATGTAGATGCTGGGAACAGTACCCAAGCACTCTGGAAGAACAGTGTTATTAACCATTGAGCCTCTTTCCAGTCCTCAGAGACTGGTGTTTTAAATTGATACATTTGTTCCAGTTCCTTAAAGCTGCTGTAGAAATCTACTACACTCAGCATTTCTATTAACATATATGTCTGAAATTGTTACTGACTCCAATTCTTATGCTAATTAGAATTCTTAATATAATTAATGGAAACAGGCTAAACAGAGAATAGTATTAAAGATATATTAATTACCACCTCATAATATCATGGGGAAAAAAGTTGGGGGTAGAAACGGGCACAGCAAACAAGAAAGAACAAGGGGGATTTGGCTGAGACATGCCTAAAAACAAAATGATACAGTTGCGTAAGAACATGCAACAGGGAATGCTTGCAGGTGCTCATCTTCTGTTGAAAGTCAATGACCACAGCATTCTTTTCTTCTAAGCTATCATTTATTCATGCTGTTTTGTTCTTTGATAATTTTAAACATGTACATTTTATGTTTTGATTATACACACCCCCTTCCCCTTCTCTTCAGTTCCTCTCTTTCTCCACTATCACTTTTCCTTCTGTCTTTGCTAGTGTTTCTATTGAAGTGAAGAGACCCCATGACCATGGCAACTCTTATAAAGGAAAACATTTAATTGAGGTGGTGGCTTACAGTTCAGAGTCTATTGCCATCATGGCAGGGACCATGGGAATGTGCAGGCAGCCATGGTGCTGGCTACATCTTGATTAGAAGGCAACAGGAAGTGGACTGACTCACTGGAAGTAGCTTGAGCATAGGAAACCTCAAAGCCCATCTCTACAATGACACACTTCCTCCAACAAGACCACACTGACTCCAAAATGCCACACCTCCTGATAGTGCCATTCCCTTTGGGGACCATTTTCTTTCAAACCACCCACACCCTCCAAATTTCATGTGTTAATTCTTAATATACACCGAGTCCATTTACTGCTGCCAATATGCACACACTGTAGGACCATCTACTGAATCATGAGGAGCCTCTCAGAGCTGTGTCCACAAAGAAAATTGGCTCTCCTTCTTCCAATAGCCATCAGTTACCAATAGCATCTCAGCTAGGGGTGGAAATCTGTGACCCCTGCCCCATTCATACTAGGACTTTGGCTTGACTTTGAACACATCTTGTGTACGTAGTCATAGCCACTAGGAGCTCATTTTGTAAGAGCATTGTCATGCCTGTAAAACACTGTATTTGTGTAGTCATCACCTACTTCTGGCTCTTACAATCTTTCTTTCCTTTTTCTGAGATGATCCCTCCACAGATATTTTTAATATCATCGTTTCTTCAATGCCCTTAATTATACTTATGGAATGGATAAGCTTGAGTCATTATACCCAGCTTCTGTGTCCTTTTGAGATCTAGCCTTGTGTCTGGAAAAGGATGAGCTACTTCAGAAAGAGATGAGCTGCCAGCCATCATGTAGTAGAAGAGTTTTCAAAGGACAGGCAGATAGATGCTCAATACCTCTCCCATTTAATATTTATTCCTAATGATTTTGAAGCTTCTCTCTAGGTTCATTTGAGTTCCTGGTATATGCTATATATTCTTAAATTTTGAGACCTTAGATATTACTAGATCATATATACTAATAGTATTTGGTTAAAATCTGAAACTATATTTTCCCATACTTTTTGAGGGATAAAAGCTTTTTTTCTGTTTATTATTATTCTGTTGCTTGTTGTATTTTATTTTTTTATTCTGTTCTTCTACCATAATGTTTCCCTTTTTCTCTTTCCTGATGACTTCCTTCTAACCCCTTCCTGATGTCTTTCTTCTCCTGTCTTTATTTTTTCTCTTATAGCTTATATACCCCATCAAAATCTTTCAAGCAATATAAAAATTACAATATAGTTACATTCTATTTTTAAGTGAATGATTACAATGAATGCAAGTAAAACAAATTATTCTTATATCATTAGAGAAGAAGATATGCAAACATATTAGGAAAACATACATAACATATATTATTCTATTTTAATTTCATATCTTTACATAGCCTTTTTATACTTGTTTTTTAAGTGTAGAACTAGTAATGAGCCTACTTGAAATGAATATTGACTAGTGACTAGTTATTGTGATCTCCTAAAGATATTTAAGGAAATTCAACAGCTACATACCAGTATAAGGTAAAGATAAAGGTAAGAGTTGTAGACAGAGTTTATGAATTGTCAGTACAGAATTAAGTGATTGCTTTTTGAAACACTGTGCTTGAATTAATTGCAAACCTAGAGGTAAATAAAGTAAGAATTCTATTATTGTAACACCCTCTTAATTAAAAATAATTATGTGTATATTTGTCACACACACACACATACACACACACACACACACACACACACACACACACATACACACATACACACACACTTCCTTGCTAATATTCCCCCTTGCTGATTAACAGTGCATCTGATGAATTGTAATTTTTCTCTGTCAATTTTTAACCTCTGTAGTTCTTTATTTTCTGGGAAGAAGACATGAAGACACCTTTGCAAGTAATTTGCTTAAGAGGTTAAGAGGTAGCTTTATTTACCTCAGTGGAGACAGCAGAGTCACTTAGAACACTTTGTTGTACTTAAGCACAATCCATATGGTATCAAACTTCCTACACAAAATTAAATAGGATGATATAAAAAGTGAAGTGGAAGGATGAATGGAGAGGATGGACAGGTAGATAGATATGTAATGAAAACAAATATGGCTATCTATTCTATATAAAATCTAAGTGATAATTAAACTTCAATGTTTCTCTTTAACTAAAATGAATAAGTAATCCTGTTAGGAATAAATAAAATGTTAGGAAAATTACACACAATTTGGAGGCAGAAAAAGCTTTGGATCTTGTATATCACAGAAAGCATCATTATATGAGAGATCACTGTACTTATTAAATTTGTGAGCAGTGAACTAATCAAGTTGACAATTAAAATGAAGACATAGTAAAGGAGAGGCCAGCTGCATCATTAAAAACTAATGGCAGAGTCAAAGCTTGCTCATTTCTTTGGATTATCCATCAAGTGATTTCACAGATCATGTTTATTTAAGAATGACTAGTCCAAGTGTTCAATACCATGAAGGAATTTGCGCTTTATTTCTATTTGTTTATTTTTGACACAGGGTCTCACTATGTAGCTCTGGCTGTCCTGGAACTTACTCTGTAGACCAGACTGGCCTAGAAGTCAGAGAGAACCAACTGCCTTTGCCTCATGAGTGTTGAGATTAAAGGTGTGTGCCACCACACCTCACATAGAATTTGAGTTTTAGACTACAGTGTGCCAGTGAATAAGACGTGATCATCCATCTGTCGTATGGCATCAGAGTAGTTCTGGTGGATTTCGAAGTCTGACCTCATCACCCTCAAGCTTGCCCTCATTTCTAACACATGTCCCTTTATAATCTTTCTTTTCTCTGTTATTTTTCATGATTTTCCCTAAGAGGGTAGGGTTTTATTTCCGTGCTGGAGGCAGCTGTAGGAAGGTGATAGGTGGGGGGGGAGGGGAGCACAGGGATTGCTGCCTCCTGCCTTAGCAACTCTAAATGGAAAATCTCCCACTCCCGTGCCTTTTTCTATGTCACCAACTCAAGTTCTGGTATTTCAAAAACTTATATAGAGATGTGTTTTGGAATTCAGATTATTTCAGATTTTTTAACAACACATATTATGGCTGTATGTAACTTAAATAAATAACGTATAAACCCAAAGAGGCATGAATGACGTCCAATAATCAAACACGCTAATAGAACTTAGAGAAATATGTGGGCATTTATAATATACACAGCTTATGAATGGTCTCATATCAATTCAGTCATTTCAAACAGTTCCTTAAATGAGTAAATACATTTTTTCAGGAATTTTTTATTTTTAGAATTCCAAATGTGCAATTATGAACCAAAATGTTTACTCTGGGTATCAAAAAGTCTCACGCTAAGGGAAGTGATGGATATTTAATGAACATGAGTTTTTGAGGATTGATGAATTTCCCCTTTTAATGGAGAGAACCAGAGAAAACTAGTAGTTACAGAGGAATAGAGGTAAATAGAATGTATATGTATGTTCTACCTCTTGCTCTAAGTTATTCAGGTTGGACTGAATTCTGTGATATCAGGCAATCCACCTGACTCATGGGAAATGGGGAATAAAGAAGGAAATGGGCTTAACAGATTTATCTATGTAAATTATACGGTATCAAAATAACTTGCTAAAAATATAAAGTTATATATAAATGGATATTTTTAATTTTCATGTAAAGCAAATAGTGTGCAACTAATTACTCTAGGATTTGGCTTTTTGGTGGAGATGTTTAATATCTGATCAATACAGAGTATTTCATGTTCATATATCTAAGATCAGAAAATCTTTACTCTAAAGAACAATTAGTAAATATTTTCAGCTTTTTTGAGCTGATCATTCTCTGTCACAATTCTGTTCCAATGTTATAATCCAAAAGCTGTCACATGTAATCTATGAATGAGTGTGGCTATATTACAATAAAGCTTTACTCATGAAAAGTGTGGGTCAGATTTGGCCCCTGGGTCAGTCAGACCACTTCTGTATTTGTTTCTATCTTGTCCTCTATGTATCATATAGTTATGTCCTTGGTCTCTACGTTGAAAATACCTCATAAGATCTTTAGGTTAGAAGCCATTCCTTGTATCTTTTCAAAGACTTAATGGATTTTCTTTTATTTAATAATTTTATGCTTGTTTAAGTACTGCTGGGAAATGGATCCTAGTATGAATAAGAACTAATCCAGCCATGCTAGAGTGAAAAGAGCAGCTGCTATTAGTTCATATACTGTATTGTATGGTTTTGCCTCAACAATCCTACTTCTTTGGGGGTTTTGGATTTTGTATTTTATATATTTGTTTTTTGAGACAGGATCTCATTATGTAGTCCTGGTTCACCCAGACCTTTCTGTGTATCAGGCTGGCCTAAAATGCACTGATATCCACCTGCCTTTGCTTCCTGAATGCTGGCATTGAAGATGTGTACCACTGTACTTGGTCTCAACAACCCTATTTCTAAGAGAAAATTCTTAGAGATTTACAAAGAACTTTCTCTTAATAAGAACAGCTGGTGATCTTGATGCTCATTAGGATTTAAGTCATCATATGACTTGAACATAACAGAAACCTTCATTACAATAATAAGTATAGCCCGGCGGTGGTGGCACACGCCTTTAATCCCAGCACTCGGGAGGCAGAGCCAGGCGGATCTCTGTGAGTTCAAGGCCAGCCTGGACTACCAAGTGAGTTCCAGGAAAGGCGCAAATCTACACAGAGAAACCCTGTCTTGAAAAACCAAAAAAAAAAACCAATAAGTATACATTTCTATAATTAACCCCATAGACAATATGATTAATGACAATCAAAACTTAAGAGTAAAAATCAGATCTATAAGAAATGTCATTTATTTAAATTAAAATTTATAAAGGAAACTTATTTTCAAGAAATCACATTCATTAGGATCGGAGTATAAACCAGTGATGGAGGACATACACAACATGTGCAAAGTCTGGATTCAATCCCCAATACTGAAAGGAAAAAACAAGTCACATCTACTTTAGGACATATAAAATTCAAGATCCTCTTAGTGACTATTGTATTGCTGTGAAGAGACACCAAGACCAAGACAACTCTTATGAAAGAAAACATTTAATTGGGAGTTTGCTTACAGTTTCAGAGGTTTAGTCCATTATCATCACGACAGGAAACATAGCAGCACGCAGGCAGACATGGGGCTGGAGACATAGCTGAGAGCTCTACACCTGAATCCCAGGCAGCAAGAGAGAGAGCGAGCCACTGGACCTGGCTTGGGCTTTTGAAAGCTCCAAGTCCACCCTCAGTGAAACACTCCCTCCAACAAGGCCACACCTACTCCAACAAGACCACACCTCCTATTCCTTCTCAATGTAGTGCCTCTCCCTGATAACTAAGCCTTCAAATCCGTGAGTCTATGAGGCCCGTTCTTATTCAAACCACCACATGCACCGTGCATAGTTTCAAGAGTTCAGGTTCTATTTCCTTACAGACATTAAATGCAAAAACATAAATGTGGGGGTTTTCTCGTGTTTTCAGCAGGTGTTGCTCAGAAACGAAACAGTCTCTCTCTGCGTGAGAAGATCATCAAAGTTTGGAAGGGCTGAGTGAGTGCAAAAAGGATTCCTTCTCATCTTAGATAGAATGCTAAACCCAACGTTGTTCTTCGACTTGCCAAGGATACTAAGCATCTATCACAGCATAATGCCATCATGTGTATGTACCAAGAGACTTTGAATACATTGAGAAATGAATTCCTTTAATCCAATGTAAATCTCTTCAGAGGTCTTAAATTTGGAACAGAACAGAGCTGAACAATTTGAAAATGAAAAATTATCATTAGACACTCATAGTTCTCCATATTACACTACACCAAACATTTTAACTCCAAACTAATACATACTTTCATTAATTGTCAAGTATCTAATCTTTGCATAAATGTTACAGTTGAGAACTTTCAAAACTATGGGATTCTTTTGTTTCTAAACAAACTTTGAAATGTCTTCCTGACAATATTCAAACAGAAACATTTTTTTCTGTATACGTCCATCTTGCCTGGTCCTGCCTTCTGACTTCTTACTATAATGACACACAAAACTGACCTATGTTACTCTTTATTACCTACCAAGTGTAACCTCCTTATTTATTCAAACTTCCTTGTGCCATGTTTTAACAATCTTAAAAATTCCTGGTTATGCATGAAACTTGACTTGTTCTCTTAAGTCCCAGTGCGCCCTTCAATGCGCCCTAGTTCAAGTCATTCCCTCATCTTCTTCAAGTAGGTGACTGATATTGCTCTAGTTTGTGGCATGAACCTGGAAGAGAGGAGCCTAAAAGGGAGGCAGACTAAAGTCTCATGCAATAGCCAACTTTATTCAGAGTATCAGATAATTTATAATTGGAAGGTTGAGCAAGGTCATATAAGCAAAGTTCACATGAGTTCAAGCTGTATACAGTCACAATGGCAGGCTGTGCTTGGAAATGTTTTTGAATAACAAACACAAGCAACAATGTGTAATGTGAAGCAAACCTACTCCTATTTACTACAAACTAGGAGGGACATGAAAGCATATTCCATAAAGAAACCCATGTTTAGGAGGAACAGGGGTCACAAGACTCTTGTATTGCTTTCTTGAAATTTTCTCACAAGCTCTCAGAATTCTCACACAGCACCATTCTTGGGCCATGTTCCTACAGATGATGATGACTGAACAACTTCTACATATTACTAACAGTACCAGTTCTCATGATTAATTCCAGATTGTTAATCATTGGCATTAACCTAAATAATGGAAGTTCTATGTGATAGCTTGTATAGGATCATGTATTTCAAAAATTATTTGGGGTGCTATTAGGGGATGTTATGCACCTTTGGGGGAATGGAACCTTGCTAGAGGACAAATATCACTAGGGGCAGGTTTTAGGGGTTTATAGCTCCATCCCACTTCCAATTCTGCTTTCTCTTTCCTGTGTGTGAATAAAAACATGATCAGCCAGCTTCCTGTTCCTACCACTGTTCATGTCTTTCCTCCATGAAGGACTCTGTCCAGGAACTGTAAACCCAAATAAATACTTTCTCCCTTAAGTTAATGTTGGTCACGGTATTTTAACACAGCCACTGAACAGTAACCTATCTATTCTAGAAATGAAGTAAGGAAGAACCTACTTCTCATCTTCATTTTGATTAAATATATCAAACAACACAAAGCACCTTTATTTCCAAAGATAAAACAAACAAAAACAAAAAAATAAGGTTTTATCTAGATTCAGCTCCTAAATTTATGAAGCCTTGAACATTGTTTTCTTCACAGGTCTTAATTTACTTATAAAACCACCTCCATTCCTGACTTCTGCAATTTGATTCTGAGATGTACTCACAGATGTATCATCATGAGAAGAGTCTGTTTCTTGCCTTCATTTATGAACAAACTATTTGTATCCTGTTAGCCTTCTGTTTTTACTCCTTTTAATATTTTCTGTGGAAGCTGAGGAAATGACTCAGTGGATGCGAATGCTTGCTCTATCAATGAGCTGCTTCAGTTTGAATTTCATCATCCATGTAAAAGCCAGAGAATGACTGTTCATGTCTGTAACTGCAGCATGAAGGCAGGGGCAGAGACAGGCAGATCTAGAGATCGGGCTGGCCAGCCTCCCTAGCTAAAATTGAGCGAGTTTCTGGTTCAGTGAAATGCCATGCTGTTAAGGGACTGCTGACTCCATTTTCTTTTCAGTTAAACAATGTTAGACTTTGACCATGTCCTTAGCTAGAAGTCAGCATTTTTGACTGGTTGTTCCTCAATAATCTTGTGAATTACTCATTGTAAAATTGTTTCTATTGTTCTGAGAATTGACTGACTGTAAGATGTTTCACGGCATGTTAATTGTCTGATCACAAACTCATAGCTTGATCATGATTTCCCATGATCATAAAAATAACTTCAAAATTCTACTTTTAATCACTTGCACACTTGGTATGAAAAGACTACTCTGCCTATAATCAGAGCCATTTTCATTCTCCTTCTATGAGAGGCTGAAAATATGGCCCAGTCATTATTAAATTTTAACTTTGCTATATCTCTGGTTTTCAACAACATAACAATGTCTCAAGGCAGTAAAGTGTAGAGCAATAGAAGAAGAAGATGCCTGGACCCTATTTCTCCTCCAAGTGTGGGCACCTATTCATATTCATATACTACACCACAGGCAGACAGACACAAACACACATGCATGCATGTGCACATACACACCATACCACATACACACAAACACACACAGAAAGAGAGTTACTTTCTTTTTTTTTTTTTTTTTTGGTTTTTCAAGACAGGGTTTCTCTGTGTAGCTTTGCGCCTTTCCTGGAACTCACTTGGTAGCCCAGGCTGGCCTCGAATTCACAGAGATCCGCCTGGCTCTGCCTCCCAAGTGCTGGGATTAAAGGCGTGTGCCACCACCGCCCGGTGAGAGTTACTTTCTAAAGCTGAGTCATTCTTTTGCAAGCTAGACATACATTTATATGTTTATTTATTTATTTTTGTTTGGCCTGACTTCACGAAATTTGATCTAGAGATAAAACACTAAGACCCAAGAGGACAAAGCAGAGTTTATGCTACTAAAATATAATGAATAATTGGTAACATTTACAAGCCATATAAATAAGATATGTATCTTTTAAGATGAATATTTTTCATATTTTAAATCTACTTTGAAGAATCTTGGACTTCCAAGAAGATCCATTATATAATATATAATCTCTACATCTCGTTCCTTTGCTATCTTCCCTGTTAAAATGAGAAAATAAATGCTTATTTTAGCTTTCACCAGATACAATGTAAAATTCATTGGAAATGTGAAGATGGAAAATTACTTTTGTTCACATTCTCCCCAGGTGTATTATTGTTCTTATAACTGGCCTGGCCGAAATGAAGACATTCTAAAGAGACACTAGTGTCTCTCAGTCTTAGTATCAGACTCCTGAAAAATGGCTCCCAACAAAATGGGAATTTACCTCAGAAATCTCATGCTGGGAGAAGGTAATGGTACTAGGGGGATTTAAAAAAGTTCTAACAACTCCCCAAACCATCTTACAGGAGAAGTCTGATGCTCAAATAAAAGTAGGAGGGACCACCACTTATATCTTAGGCCCTCTGCTTAAACTATGATCTCATGTCTTCAAGACCCTGAAGCCAGTTGTGAGGGGTTTGCTGGCTCTCTCTGTCCCTCCTCCCAATGTGATCACATTGAATAAATCATTTTCTGCCCTCTGCTTTGAATTTGGCTCTTTTGTGAGCTTATTGATGACCAGTAGTTGGACCTGACTTAAGAGCCCAAGTTGTGGAACATGATTAGATCTGGAATGAAATCATTCTGGGTGGGTAATGTGTGGTTGATATATTGTGCACCCCAATAAACTTATCTGGGGATCAGAAAACAGAACAGCCATAATATTAATCATAGAGGTTAGGCAGTTGTAGCACATGCTTTTAATCCTAGCATTCCAGAAGCAGAGATCCATCTGGATCTCTGTGAGTTCAAAGCCACACTGGAAACAACCAGGCATGATGACTCACACCTTTAATCCCAGGGAGTGATGGCAGAAAGCAGAAAGGTATATAAGGCGTGAAAACCAGGAACTAGAGCCTGGTTAAGCTTTTAGGCTTTTGAGCAACAATTCAGTTGAGATTCATTCTGGATGAGCACTCAGAGGCTTCCAGTCTGAGGAAACAGGATCAGCTGAAGAATTGGCAATGTGAGGTAGCTGTGGCTTGTTCTGCTTCTCTGATCTTCCAGCATTCATCCCAATTCATTGCTCCAAGTTTATTTTCATTAATAACACCTTTTAAGATTCGTGCTACAGTAGTGCCTGCCTATAATCCCGGCCCTTGAGACCACAGGGAAAGACCACCCGAACTCTATTAATTAGCCGAATTTTCTTAAAGCTGAGCTGACTAATCTCCTTGGTAGGATTTGAGACTGCCACCTAGCTTAACAGATTGGTGGGGCCTTTAAAGGCAAAAGCCACAATTTCTTCCAGAAGACGTGCATTTCTTTCTGCAGGTGTGAGATAACATCCTGGATCTTCTACACTTCTGGAATTCCTTGTATTGTCTAAATACCCTTGAGTTGCTTACAGGGCTAGCCTAGACCTGCAAGATGGTGTCCTCAACTGCTACATTGCAAAAGTGGAACAGGAGGATCTTAAGTTTGAGGCCTGCCTAGACTTTGGGATGAGACCCTGTATAAAGCCACTTAGATGGAGTTGCCATTTTAAAAGTAACCAAAAACCAAGAAGTTATTAACAATGATTCTCATCTATGTCTTCCTGGTACTAACTAAATGTGTTCTCACTTTGGTCCCTATTTACATTCTGTTTATTATTCTATTTCTTTGATACAGAGACGTATCAACCTGAAGATTAAGGTGCTAAAACAGAAAGTGGGGAAATATCAGCAGCTTAGCAGAAACCAGTGCTTTTTAATCTTTCAGATTGTTGAAACCATGAAGTCAAAGAAATGAGAATTTCCCAAGGAGTCTCATGCTGGGAGAAGAAAAAGGCCCTAGCCACAAGGGGTACTTAGTACTCAGTCTTCCTGAAAGAGCTTTCACACAGTTCTAACAACTTGTCAAAATACCTGGCAGGATGAGACTAAAGACCAGAGAGTGATGAGTCAAGGGTGAAAAGGACCACACCTTCTGGGGGTTCTCAGCCTGTGAGTCATCACCCACATGGGGTCTCCTATCAGATATCCAACGTATTAGATATTTACACTGTGATTCAGAGTAGTAGCACAGTTACAGTTATAAAGTAGCAATAAAATAATTTTATGGTTGGAGGTCACCACAGCATGAGGATCTGTATTTAAAGAGCCACAGCATTAGGGAGGTTGAGATCACTGCTGTAGACATTCATATCCTTGACAAGCTATTTAAACTTTGGTCTCACTTCAGAACCTCATGCGATTGAGGGGTTTATTGTATCTTTTTGTCTCTCTTCCCAGTGCGGACACATATAATAAATCCTCCTTTGCTGTTACCAGTTTTTAATTTAGATCTTTTTTAAGGGTGGGGGTCCAAATCTGACTTGAGGCACAGGTTGTAATCCCAAATTTGATAACATCCTATAATATTACTTAGTTTTAGAACTGAATAGAAGCTTCCACAGGATATAAGGTAAATATATTTGTCTGTAATATACTGATTAAAGAAAAAAATTTAGTTTTAACAACGATGCTAGAGAGTAAAGGAATTTTAGTGATCACACACACAGGTTATCCATTACTTAAGTCTCTAGGGAAATGGAGTCCCCTGGCACTGACTCCCTATAGAGTTAACTTAAGCTCAGTTGTGTTTCTTGATGTGGATAAGTATCCATTTTGTCATCATGATTACCACCATCATTATGTGTTATTAACCAATGCGAAAATTATCAAGTTGCATAATGATAGCAATCAGTTAGCACCATCTGCCTTTGCATCTTTACTTAAAAGTATTTTCTGAAATATGAATGGAGTTTAAATTTGAAATTTACCCTTTACACAAAATAGCTATTGTTGTACAGAATGTGTGAAAAATATTTATAAATTATTATAATATGTAAGATAACGCATATATTATTATCATATTATTTATATTACTTCTCCAAAGTTATCATTAGGCATGGATAACAATCATTGTCTTACTATGGAATTAAGTGCAATTGTCTAAGATGATAATGGCCCTGGAAAATCAGACTTGGCTAGTCTTGGGGACAATTAAAAGACTGATCTTTTAAGAATTTCAATTCCAGGCTTTCTTACTGAGCATATTAGAAAGATGCACCCCAGGGAACTTTAAGGAAGTAATGAGGTTTTCATTTCCATATGTCAGATGAGCTTTAGCTAGTGTACTTATTATCAGAAAAGGCCATGAGCTAATTTCCTGGCTCATTCATCTCAGTGAACATCCTGAACAACATTTTCTAGGAAAGGGCACAAGGAGAAATGTGGTGTGGGGGTAGTTTACCACTGAGGATTTTTCATGCTTACCATAATGCAACAGAATCTTCCAAGGGCGTATGGGAACATGGAAAAAAGGCATGTGCAGAAGAGAATCGTCTTCCAAAATGATGTGGCATCTACCCACACGTGTATAACTTTGATCAGTGTCAAGGCCATTTGATGTAGGGAAGATTTGAAGAACACATCTTGAGTTAACCTACTTTATGGTATCTTTGCCAAGCTGTTCATTCAAATTGAAATTCAGTAGATCACTCCAGCTGGATATCTTCACAAATTGCTATTTTAGAACAGGATTCTAAAATTAGAAGGCCTATTTTGAAATACTTTGCAACTGACTTGTGCACATTACAGACTCAGATGGTGTGGCTCATCCCCAGTAGTGGCAGCTTGTAGATGTGAATGGTCTCACAGGCTGGAGCTTTCACCGTGACGTCCCTTTATACTTGAATATGTGATACAAATTATATCCTCTTACCATCTTGTAGATCATTTTCTGTAATGCTGGTGATATCTTAGAAATTAAATGATGCCCTCATTCTATCACTGGATATAGGCAATCATTTACATGATCTGGATTTATGTCTTGAAGAGGCAGGAATTACTGGTTCTCTTTCTAAACATAAGATGACATGCCACTGTTCATGTGAAGAGTAACCTCTGAATAATAATTCTCTGGGTGGCACCAGTGTCACAGCTGATAACAGATCTTTCAGTGTTATCAAAGTCCCCAAGTTAGTAAGAACTGATCAAAGATTTAGGTTTTGAAAGTAGGTCTGTGTGTGTTTGGTAGAAACCCGTTCTTACTTTTATTTTATCTGAATTTATTTATTATATAAAAAGTGTCTTACCCAGTGTTGTATTGTTGTGAAGCAACATCATGACCACAACAACTCTTCTTATTTTAAAAAGGCATCTAATTGGGGCTTCCTTACAGCTTCAGAGGTTTAGTCCATTGTCATCATGGTAGGGAACAGAGTGGTGTGCAGGTATGATTCTGGAGAAGTAGTTGAGAGTTTTACATGCAGGGTGGTGGGCAGCAGGAAGAGAGACAGAGAAAGTCACTGGGCCTGACTTTTGAAACCTCAAAGTCAGCTCCCAATGACACATTTCATCCAATAAAGCCACACCTATTAATTCCTCTCAAGCAGTGCCACTCCCTAATGACCAACATTCAAATACGTGAGTTTATGTTGGCCATTCTTATGTGAACCACCACAGAAAACGATGAAACTAACTGAGCACAGAACATTATTTTAGTTTATCTGTATCACAGGAAAGAAAATCAAATCTAGGAAACTAATATACAGAATAATTTTTTTTCATCGGAATAAATATAGAACTCTCTGATACATGTTCTCAATTTTTATTCCTAGGCTATTTTATTTTTTACTAAACTCAGAATAAATGAATTTTTTAAACATCAAGCAAGGCTTGCACTTGAGTTCACACATTACCCACGATTTCTATCAGCTGATTTTAAAATGGATAAAATGAGCAATAAAAACTTCCACACTGTTACAGACTTTACATAACGTACATATTCCATTACTGAGACCACAAAAATCTTAAACTTGCTAAATCAAGAGCTGGATTTGAAACAGATGGAATATGTATAAAACATAATCAATTTTTAACTTTATTATTTATTTTGAGAATTTGTGACTATTCGTGCAAGAGTGTGTGTGTTTGTGTATGTGTGTATGTGTGTGTGTGTGTATGTGTGTGTGTGTGTGTATGTGTGTGTGTGTATGTGTGTGTGTGTGTATGTGTGTGTGTGTGTATGTGTGTATGTGTATGTGTGTGTGTGTGTGTATGTGTGTGTGTGTATGTGTGT
>CABHPP010142611.1:0-19782 GCA_902168425.1 Peromyscus attwateri
CAAGTCCCAGGATAGCCAGAGCTACATAGTGAAACTCTGTCTCAAAACAAACAAACAAACAAACAAAAAAACAAAAACAAACAAACAAAAAAATCAAAATCAAAAGGAGAAAGTAAGTTTCTTTCAGGCACATGTCTGAACTCTTCTCCAGTGCAAGGCAATTCCTTCCAGGGAAGCAGAACTGAGAAGGGCCACAAGGCCACTTGAACCGGTACCAAGAGATTACGCAATGAACAGCACGATGATAACTATGCTTGGTCACAGTAGTTAATACTTACTGGTGGCAAGTCAAGGGACACTGTCTACTTCAGCCCAGGCTTGATTACAACCACATGGGCAGACATTAAGTTCTATGAAATGCCATAGCAATCCACACCAGAAAAAAACAAACAAACAAAAAACCATGTTACCCAATCTAGATTGCACACACACGTCTAAGCTGTAGCTACTGGTGTAATTCATGAAGACAGCCCTTTCCCAGTACCGCCGATGGGAGCTGAAGGCACCTGACCTCACACAGCTATTCTTTTCTCTTTTTTCTATTTCTCTGTGTGTGTGCACCTATGCATGTCTACAAGTGTGCGTACACACACATATATGTGTTATCACGCACACCGTCCTCAACCCCTCTTCACCCTATTCATTGAGGCAGGGTCTCTCAGTCAAAACCAGAGTTCACTGATATGGCTAGTCTGGCTAACCAGCTCACTCTGGGGATCCCGTCTCCACTTTCCAAGGCTGTAATTACAGGTGCCACAGCCACCTGGCGTTTATGTGGGTTCCAGGGATCCCAACTCCTGTCTCGATGGATGCTTGCCTAGGAAGTGCTTCAACCACTGAGCAATTTCCAGCTCTTTATCAATGACTACATTCTGTTGCTTGCTTTCATGTAAGTTTCAGCCTAGTTCATTTAATATTCATGGTATGCACATGATTTATACAATGTTTAATATCTATGGTACATGCATGATATACATCATTTAATATCCATTGTATAGACATGATATACAAAGCAGATGTTACTAATGGCTCTTCTTCCTCCCTCTTTCCCTCACCCCTTCCCTCCTCTGCTCCTCCCTTCCTTCCTTGTCCAACATGAGAGCACCATGAGACTCAGGGTAGCTAAGTCTCCTGCCCAGAGGCAGCACCACTGTCCAGCAGCTGGAATGACTCTTAAACTACTTGCTACACACACACACACACACACACACACACACACACACACACACCCCATTCATGCCACACACGAACCACTGAGGATCCTTTTACAGTGCAGGTTCAGGATTCAAGGGGTTTTGGAGGCTCTAGGGTGAGATGTAACTAACAAGCTTCCAGAAGCTGCTGCTGAGTCCTTGACTTATCCCCATGATGTTTTCATGCGTTTCCTAACAGTCCCCAGGCATTGCTCTGTTGAGTGCTCATTCAGCTGCTCCACTAGACTATGAAGTCCACGAGAGCGAGCATGTGTCTTGCTCCTTCCACCTGGCTGCCCAGCACCACATTCAGCAGAAAGAACTGGAGTTTGTTTGAAGAGTGGGGGAAAGCGACCCATGCACAGTGACAAAGCTTCCACTTGGCAGGTTATGACCTACTTGCTTGCTAAGAAAGAGTGCCTCTCCTATTTCTTTTCTTCTCTGAAGGCCCATGGTGATGCCTACTTGTAATTGCTAGGTCCAGAAACGGCAGATGAAGGAACCCATCAGAGCCAACCTATGACTGGGAGGTCGTTCTGCATGTAGGGAGAAGGGAGAGTAGGAGAGGTGACTGAGGCTTGCAGGAGGAAGTGTCACTTTCCCACTAGACTCTAGTGACTAGAGGACAATAACGACAACCTCTGAACAAACTGTTTTGCCTTATGCCAGGCCCTGTGCTGAGAAACTCTCAGAGCCTGACACCTCCCTTTACTTTCTCTACAAACCTGGGACACAGACACTTATCCCAGATGAAAGGAAGCTAAGACATGGGGTAACTGAACTCTAAGAAGTCAAGTCAGGACTCATACCTGCACCACCCAGCTCTAGATACCATGTTTCTAACGAATAGCCTATAGCAGAAAGGTGATCCCAGGGACAGGAAACAAGAGCTTGAACGCAGGGCAACTTTACCTAGCTATCACTGACCTGTTACAGGCTCTGAGAAAACCCAGTTAGGTGGTTGAGGAGAAACACATTACATCTCCAAGAGAGGACCCTCATATCCAGAAGCCCTCGTATGCAGGAACCCTATTATACAAGAGACTCTTTATGTGCAGGAGCAGCCCTTGTATGGAAAAGACCCTTTATATGCAAAGACAGCCCTTGTATGCAGGAGACCCTTTATATGCAGAAGCAGCCCTTGTATTCAGAAGAGGATCCTAACATGCAGAAGTATCCCTCGTATACAGGAGGAAACCTCTTATGAAGAAGTCTGAAAATACAGTGTTGAGAAAGAGTAGGACCTTGTTAGTTTTCATTTCATGCCCAGTTTGTCTCTCTTTGTTCCCTGGTTAAATATCCAACATCTCAGAAAGGTTAGGTAAGAGAGACAGCTGGGGAAGATGTCTCAAAGGTCCAATTCCTTTCACACTTCGTTAGGCCTCTTATGAAACCTTGCATTAAAGACTGGACCAAATCTGAGAAGACAGCCATCCCTTGGAAGAAATCACAGTTTTATGAAGCGTGTGAGTCTAATAACAAAACAAAACAAAAACCAGGGTCTAAAGGACAGACCTTTGTTTTTCAAAGGCCTTTAAAAAAACAATCCAGGGGCTGGAGAGACAGCTCAGAGGTTAAGAGCACCGACTGCTCTTCCAGAGGTCCTGAGTTCAATTCCCAGCAACCACATGGTGGCTCACAACCATCTGTAATGAGATCTGATGCCCTCTTCTGTATACATAATAAATAAATAAATCTTAAAAAAAAACAATCCAAAGGTATATTTTAATACCAACTGTTAGAAAACTCAGAAATTAAGAAAACAAAGGAAGAGAATACACTGGCAGGTGGTGTGTGGGTAAAGAGTAAATTTAACTTTTTTTCTTGATGAAAGATTTTCAAATGGGCAATGAAAAAATAAATCAGGACAATGATACATAAAATACAGCAACAGACCAGAGTGGGAAAAAAAAAAGCAAGCACAGATTTGGTTTTAATAAGCTTATCTTATTCATGTACTTTTATTTACCTTTGGAGGGAATGTGATACTATGGATCAAGGCCTTGCTTTGCCACATCCTCACTTTGGCCTCAAGCTGGCACACATCCTCCAAGATTCGGTTTCTTCATTGGCTAAACATAGACAGAGTACACCTGTTTCCTTGAGTGATTGTAAGCCTATGGTAAACACCATTCAGCAGCTGTTTAACACAGACGTTAGTCTGTTTATCTTCTTTTCCTGTGAGTTCCCCTTTACTCAGACTCCTTTTCAAGCATTTGTTTGTTTGTTTTTCAGGACAGGGCTTCTTTGTGTAGCCTTGGCTGTCCTAGAACTAACTCTGTAGACCAGGTTGGTCTTGAACTCACAGAGATTTGCCTGCCTCTGCCTTCTGAGTGCTGGGATTAAAGGTGTATTCCACCACTGCCCAGCTTCTCTCAAGCATTTCTGTTCCTAGCTCGTATGTATGTGTTGGTGGAAATATTTCTTATTCAATTGTACAGTGTTAAGAAAAACCATGTTCCTATTAGTTTGTAAGTATGTGTAAGTGTGCATGTTTGCATTTTTTAATGAGTCTAGTCTGTTGTTACATTGCATGCTTTATATAGGTAATGCTTCTGGGATGTTAAGTGTAAGCTTGCTGTGTTAAAAACATAATGACAACGTGCTACTTCTGTGTTGCTGTGCTAAAATACCATGACCAAGGCGACTTATAGAAGGGGGCCTTTACTTGACTCATGGTTCAAAGGCTTATGCCATCATGAGTGGGGGAGGCATGGCAGCAGGCAGGCACGGGAGCAAGAGGAAGAATTCAAGTGATCAAATCTTTAACTCCAACCACGAAGCAGAGTGAGTAAGAAGTTGGGGGGTGAATATAAACATTTGAAACACACCCCTTTGAAACATCTGAAGGGAGTGCCACCAATTGGGGACCAGGTGCTCAAATAGCCTCTGGGGGACATTTCTCATTTAAACTATTACACAGGGCCCAGAAAGATGACTCGATGGGAAGACTCAAAGTGCTTGATATGCAAGCATGGATCCTAAATTAAGATACTAGGGCTGTCAGGGAGGACATGTCTGTAACCCCAGCACTGGAGGACAAGAGGCTCGTGGACAGCTCCCCGAGTAGTCAGTCTAGCAAAAGCAGTGAGTTCCTAGGATCAGTGAGAGACACTGTCTCAAAACACAAGGTGAGGAGCCCTAGAGGAACACGTCCAAAGCCATCCTCAGGCTCTAGGCACAAGCATGGATGCACTCATTGCCCCCCACCACATGCACAACCCCCTAAATAGATGGTATACACCCTTAAAAAGTCAACTTCACAAGCCGGGCAGTGGTGGCGCACGCCTTTAATCCCAGCACTCAGGAGGCAGAGGCAGGCGGATCTCTGAGTTTGAGGCCAGCCTGGTCTCCCAAGCGAGTTCCAGGAAAGGCGCAAAGCTACACAGAGAAACCCTGTCTCGAAAAACCAAAAAAAAAAAAGAAAAAAAAAAGTCAACTTCACTACCAGCTTTACTTAGCATTCTAAGTAACAATGACGTTCAAAGAAAAAAAAATTAATGTTGTATTCCTTTTTTGGGGGGAGGTGAGACAAGGTCTCTCTCTATAGCCCTGGCTGTCCTGGAACTCACTCTGTAGACCAGGCTGGCCTTGAACTCACAGAGATCTACCTGCCTTTCCCTCCCAAGCGTTGGGATTAAAGGTATGTGCCACCATTCCTAGATAATGTTTTATTCTTAATAGTGTGAAAGTTCCACAAGAAGAAATCCCACCTCAATTTATGTGAATCTTATTTGTAAACCATAAAGAACTAAGAAACTCATTACAGTGTGTTCACCCCAATGTCTAGTTTCTAGAATAAACTGGTGATGTCACCAACTTAATGACACTCATCACATTAAAATGCAGATCTTTATTGACTGGGATTTCGTTGGAACCGTACACACGGAGTAAGGGAAGTCAGGTTTTTAGGAAGTTATGACGACATATATAATGGACATTAAGTCAATAAACAAAACAAATAGAATTTTCAGAAGTCGCCCCAGAATTTCATCTTCCAGGCTTTGGGGGGAAGTAGTAGAAATTAATATCCAGTTTTTACCACTCATTTTCGGGTCTTCCTGCTCCCTAAAAAATAGAAAGAGGACAATCAGCATCCTGCAGTAAGCATATGTATATGCCTTATTTCTTTAGTGAAGCCTTCCAGGGGATGCTCTACCTATCTGTAGCCAACCAGTGAACTAAAATATTTTTTCTCCCACTCACTTTGGAGACTTTATGTCATAGTCATTGGTTTTTGTTGTTGTTGTTGCAAGATTTAAGATTTAACTTTTTAAAATTTACGCATGTCTGTGTTTAGGTATGTGCACATGAGACATTATATATGTCATCCCCTCAGAGGCCGGAAGGGGATTTGGATCCCCTGTAGCTAGGGTTATAGACAGTTGGGGACCATCTGATGTAGTTCTGAGTACTGAACTGGGGTCCCCTGAAAGAGCACCACTGCGTCATCTCTCCAGCACCAGCCCTGCGTTGTTCTTCTGTATGCCAAACTTGCCTTTCTCTCTGTAAGGAATGGGTCAAGAGACTTCCATAAGGATCATTCTCTTTTTATGCTATTTAACTCACCAACTGGGATTCCCACGAGAGAAGCATATGGGAGATGCAAGTAGTGACAACATCCTTCAAAAATGAATGGCACAGGGTCTTTCTGATTTCGGGAACTTTCCTCAAGACCTCTCTTGTGTGTTCTGGCCACTGAGTAGAATATCATCATGTTTCCTTCCCTCCACATCTCCGGGTTATAGAAACTTGTGTCTGTTTCATTTTGTTTTGTATAGCTGGAATCTCAACCAGTGCTTACCTGTGATTGGTTTTCCACACTGCAGGAACGTTTTAACTGAGCATCTAGTGGAGGGGTTAACAGCATTCTTAACTTCCTTTCCAGAAAACAAGCAGGCAAATGAAACTGTTTCCAAGCCTTACACTGAGACTTCTGTACACCCTCTCAAATGACCACAAATACCTTAGCAGAGTGGCAAGATTTGCATGGTAAGCCATGTCATCAGTCAGTTTTTCACTCAAAACTATAAAAGGCAAGGTGAGGGCTAAGGAGACAGATGAATGCTGTGCTCAAGTCTCCTCCCACTTTGAGGAATGTTCATTGATTTCTGTAACAACTGGCTCCATTCTGCATTCCCACAGAAGGGAACATCTTATCAGAGTTATGCAGCCGTCACTGGCAACGGTAAGCACCTAGAGTCTTCTCTTCACTCAACAATTTCTTTTGCCTGTGTTTCAGCCAAAGCGGGGGAGGGGCAAGAATGACACACAGGTTGGTGAGTAACCTTCCCTCCCTCCCGCAGCTTGAGCCTTCAGCCTGGGTGTCCTCAGTCAGGGCTCCCTTGGAGGCCTTTCCATTCTTCCCAAAATCAGAAAAGAAAGAGTAATAGATAAGTGCTCGAGAGACAGAGAGGGATGGCGAGAGAGACCCGTTTCTCACCTGAGATCCTCACGTGGTGGCAGGCAGCACAGCTCTACCCTCCAGCTCTCCTCTCCTGCTCTCGCTGGACCAGGGTGCTGCGGGCACAGGTGGTCTCCTAGCAACCTCGGTTCCTGTGTCAAAGCACATGGAAGGTTTAATTGGACTCCAAAGTGGTTCGGCAAACAGTCACAGTCGCCTGCACTGGAAATTGCTATAGGACGGTAAAGAACACAGGGAGGAGTCCAGGCAGTGGTAGTGCACGCCTTTAATCCCAGAGGCAGAACTCTGTGAGTTCGAGGCCAGCCTGCTCTACAGAGCGAGATCCAGGACAGGCACCAAAACTACACAGAGAAACCCTGTCTCGGAAAAAAAAAACAAAAAACAAAAAACAACAACAACAAAAAAGAAGACAGGGAGGATGTTGAAGACGGGAGAAGAGGAGGTCTTAATTATATTTTAAGACAGAATTGGGTGGCTTAGAAACTGAAAACTTAATAGAAACATTAAGCCAAACGGAAGGATTTTCCTTGTAGGGCAAACATCCACCACACTTTCTAAGGAAATAAATCCCTTGAAGTTATAGTTGAACAAATGCTTCAATATCTTCACGGCAAAACCTAAGTACAATCTCCATGTAAGAGACCGTAGCTTACAAGATTGCAGGGTTGACTTTTAAACATTATAAATTTTACCAAGTAAAAAATAGGGAGGTGGACTTATAATAACAAACAAACAAAGAGCTGTAAAATATGGCCACTGGACCTTCAACCATGTGATTATCCTTTGCGTACTTTGTGTCTTGAATATTAAGACACTGTGCTCAACATTGCTCACTGCAGGTTTTTTCCTGCCCCAATCATCATATATATCCCAGCTCTCCAATAAGCTATTTCTCTGTACAGGTTGTGACCTCTTTTCAAAAGTTATTGGGACCAGTGAATTTTCATATTCCTTTCTCTTCAGATTTTGAATCTTTTTATAGACACGATATATGTTGGGTGTGGGCTCTGAGTCTGCACCCAAAGTTCATTCATGTTTCAATATACAGCACCTATAAACAGTGCTCTTAGCATACCCACCCTTTTATTGCAACCCAGCCTGTCAGAATCAGACTCGGAATCTTCCAGTTTGGGGGCCTGATAGGGAGTTTGAGAGCTTAGGATGCAAGATCTCCATCTCGATTCCACATCAGGCAAATAGGTCAAGGTCAAGAGAAATAAATCACATATTTAACATTTTTAATGTATTTTATAAGTAAATACAGGTAAATTTTAAATTATTTTAATTATATAAGATAAATTAGAAAATAAGATGGTTGCTAAACTATTATTCAGTCATGGATAGAGCATAATATATCCATTAAAATGATGGTTAATACACACATGAAGTCATAGAAACACCACTTAGATGATGATGCTTAAATATTTTACAGTGGTCACAAGACCCTGTATACTCTTATGCATCATAATCTTTTAAAGAACCACATGGCTTCCTTCAGAAAAGCATGTATCCACATGATCTTCATAGCATCTTTAACTTGGAGGCAATACAAATGCCTAGTCCACAGACAAGTGCCATGACCATGCATGGCTTCTAGGGCCTTGGACCTGACTGGGCAGTAAGGGAATGAAGAGAAGACAGACATGGACACAAACACAGACAAGCTGGGATCAGGTGGTCTGGGCTCTTTGCTGGAGAAACCACAGCATTCCAGAAACTCAGGGTATCTATATGGAGTGGAGAAGAGAGGTGGGATCGTTATAGACAGATAGACAAGGAGGAGGGGTTACTGCATACTGACAGACAAGGAGGCAGGGTTATGGTATACAGCTGAATCAAGGGCACAGGTTTAACAAATTGCAGAAGGGTCACTCTCTGTAGGGGACCAGTCTTCATGCTCTAAACATCCAGGGAAAGAAAGCTACAGCAAACAGTCTGCACACACTATCACTATCCACACACAGAGCACATACCATTGCCTCCTAAGCCTCACTCCAGGGGAGAAGGCTTTGCTATATTCTTCATGTGTCTGGGGCTCTGCAGTCCTTGACATGGCTATGCCCATGTTGACAGTATGCATTCCCTCAGGACTTCACTTACTCAGGGCTTTCTGTACTCCCTACAACTAGGGTGGCAGAGATAAATGGTGGCATAGACATGAAATGGAATGCCATACCACAATGACAATTAAACTACAGTGATAGACAAGACTAGGATGAACCTACAAAGACAAAATCGGACCTCACAAAGCAAGGCACAAAAGCAAACACTCACTGTCAGCACTTTTACCCAAGGTAGAGAGCTTGGGCACCATGTCCAGTTGAGGAGTATGTGTATGGGCAATAATGGCTGAAAGGGTAAATATGAAGAAGGAATGGGTCCTGAGTTAATGTTCTCCTTGCAGTAACAACATATGTTGTAGAAGATTATTCTAAGGTGTGTTAGTTACTTTTGTCTATGTTGCATTTGTTTAACTCCGTGAAGCTGCGTTACTTTGCCTGTCTAAAACACCTGATGATCTAATAAAGAACTGAACAGCCAATAGTAAGGCAGGAGAAGGGGTAGGCAGGGCTGGCAGGCAGAGAGAATATATAAAAGGAGAAATCTGGGAGGAAAAAGAAGTAGCCAGAGGAAGACTCCAGGAAACAGTCACCCAGCTACACAGCAAGCCACAGAGTAAGAGTAAGGTTTATAGAAGTAAGAGAATAGGAAAAGCCCAGAGGCAAAAGGTAGATAGGATAATTTAAAGTTAAGTAAAGCTGGCTAGAAACAAGCCAAGCTAAGGCCAGGCATTCATAATTAAAAATAAGCCTCTGTGTGTGATTTATTTGGGAGCTGTGTAGTGGGCCCCCCAAAAGAGTAAAAATAAACAACAACAAACATACATGACAAGAAGCACCATAAGGGAGTGGGTTTTATTAGAACTCACGGTTGGAGGGGATACAGTCCATCATGGTAAGGCAGGAGCATGAAATAGCTGGTCATACTGTAACTGAAGTCAAGAAGCAAAGAGAGATGTATACTGGTCCTCAACTCATTTTCTCCTTTGAATTCAGTCTGTGGCCAGTCAAGATCATCCATCACAGGGCAGAGGTGAAGAAGAGGGATGGGAAGAGCTTCTAGCCAGGTTTCCTTTCTTGTCAATACACTCACGATCACTTTTAAACAATTTGTTATCCCATACAGAGAGCATGGTATGGGAAGATCATAAGTTTGAGGCTAGCTTGGGCTACATAGAAGGCTCCAGGCCAGCCTGAGCTATATAGCTAGACCTTTTCTCAAAACACACACACAAAAAAAATCAAATAACCCCCCCCACCCCCGCTCGCGCAATAAAAGGAAATAAGGAAACCCTGTGCATATGAGTTTTGTGTGTACCCTTCTGTATTTAAGTGGACTTCATAATCGAAGTATTGAGGGGGGAAAGGCAATACACACAAAACAAAAGGTCAGCATATCTATGCTTAGGTGGAAGGCCCATGGGTGATTCCCATTTTCATGCTGTTTCCATTTCTCAGGTCCATTTAGGCAGAAGGCTATTGCTCCTACAATCTTAGGTAACCAGAAAAAGTAATTTTGCTGACAGCCTTCTTCCTGCTCTGTTAAATTAAAAGTAGTCCATATTGATTGGTTTTGTTGAAACTATTACTATAACAAACAGGAACAAAAAGAACATTAGTCAGTGAGATGCTCCCATGAAGATAGATCGATAAAATCACTGAGCAAACATGTTCCCATTTCATTCAAAACACCCACGACAAACAGGAACTTGGCCATGTCCTGTTTGTCTCTTCCCCTTGAGTCCAGATCTGAATCCCTGGTAGATACAAACTTGTTTGTCCCAGTATCAACTGTCAGCATGAACACACACACACAGAGATTTTACTGTGGATTAAAACGCTGACTATCACAATCCTTTGATATCAATTTCTTTTTCTGCTTTGGGATATAATGAGTATTCCTGGGCGTAAGCTATTTAGTAGCATCAATTTTTCAGGAGAAAATACTTCCTAGTTGTTGTTTTTCAATCTGTGAGTTCCAGCAGAGTTTTTAACTTGCTGACTTGTTTGAAATTGATGTGTATTTTTGCTGCATGTCTTATCAACCTCTCCAGATCTTGTTCTTATCTCAGATGTATTTTAAAATCATAGGACAGGATCTTTAATTTCTGATAGGACATTTAAGGTTATTTGGGGCCAAGTTTATTTTCTATGGAAGCACAAAAATAACCGGCCCCCATCATGACCACTTCTGCTTGTCTTTTCGCCATTCTCAGAGGCCAAGGGGAGTTTGTGGAGCATCTGATAGACTGTTATATTAAAAATATAAGAGATAATAGACAACAGTCTCTTACAAACTATGAAGTTGTCCATTGACTCCATCAAAATATTGGTGCAAATAATGAAATCCCTTGCCAGGTTCATTTGTCTACTGGGCAGCTCGGCCAGTGGCATCCTCCAAAGAGAGTGAGGTGGATGGAAAGGGATGCTGGCTCCTGGTTCCCAACGATTAGTTTCTTCTCCTGGGAGTTGCTGCTCCCAGCTTGCAAGCCCTTGCCTCAAAACCACAAATATCTGATTTTTATATGGAAATAATGCTGATTCCTGGGACCCACAAGAAAAGTATATTTTCTAACTATTTTGGTCCCCCAGCAAAATAAGCAAACAAAAAAACCTCTCTATGACATAATAGCCTTTCTAGTTTACTTTTTTCTTTCAACCATCACTTTCCCCTTCCTTAGTTGTGGATTTTGTTGTTGTTGTGGTTGTTAAGGCAAAGAACAGCACATGCTTTGAGTCTCTTTTACTACCAAAAGAAAAACACTTTTCCTTTGATTCAGTGAAGAGTCTTAAACACGCGAGTCACGGCTTCAAAAATATTTCTTTTTGATAAGAGCTTTCTAACCCTATTCTGTGTCTTCATCAACATCCTACGGCTAAGATAATACTCACCAAAGTTCCCTTGAGACACAAGTTGCAGAGTGAGACCACTGATAAATGCTACTGTTGGGGTTGGAGATTTAGCTTAGTGGTAGAGCACTTGCCTAGCAAGCGCAAGGCCCTGGGTTTGGTCCTCAGCTCCGAAGGAAAAAAAAAAAAGAGAGAGAGAGAGACGTGCCACTGCAAGATACTTCGCGTGCCATTCCCCGAGGGTCTGCAGGGAGGTGGGCCCTTCCATGACTCTGGAGAGTTGTGGGACACTAAATGGCCGGTGGCTGCCAGCCTCCTGGGGTGGGTCCAGACACACCCAGAACACTAGCCTCCAGACCTCACACTTTCATCTCCACCAACTGGGTCCCGCTTTCCGATGAGACATTGCTTCAGAAAGGGTCATAATTGCAGGAGAAACCGGTCATACTAGATGACACTAATAACCACATTCCTTGGCTCGAGCAGTTCGTCTCCATAAGTGTAAATGGCCTGTGGGACAGAGGGGTGCACTTGGAGTCTGACAGCCCTGAATTTTCCAGACTATCTTCACAGCAGTGAAGAGTTATTTGACTCACATTTGGGCAATCTGCCCTCAGCCAGTGGGACATGCCGAGACCACAGGTCATGATCACGGCCTCACAATGAGGTCAGCTGCAAGTAAGTTGTTTTGTTTGGCTTCATGTCTCCTTGCAGTTCAGATCGGCCTTGGGCTGCAAATGTAGCCCAGGCTGGCCTCAAACTGACAATCTTCCCGTACCTCCCAAGTGCTAGGATCGTATGAGTAGGCCACCAGGTGTTGTTTGTCGTCTTGCTCTGTCACTATTGTCCCTTACACCTGGAGGGCTTCCCTCCTGGGTCCTCTCCTGAACATTCACGAGACATAGAGAATGACTGTAGGCCATGGTGGTTGAAAGACCTGGGTTCAGTCTGACAAGATTTGAGCTTCGTGTCCACCTCTTGCCGTGGGACCTCAGCCAGTTACACTGACCCCCCCTGGCATCAGCTAGCACTTCTGTAACCTGAGGTGGGAAGAACATCTTCCTTTTAGGGTGAGGAGAGAATGCACTGAATATTTGTGTCTAGGAAACAGACCCAATAGCAGTAATTATTAGTTATAGCCTAGCACGTTGCCCTTCAGCAAAACACTCACAGGCTCAGGACCAGAACACACAAAACTGCTCAGACTCTTCTCCACCTGGAGACTCAGCATGACTTCTTCTGTGCTCCATTCTGAGCTCAGGCAGAACTGATATTGCATTTATCAGAAACATCACCAAGCCATGCCTGTCACCTACATGACCCCAGAGCAGCGGGTCCAGGTTCCTAGAAGGTGGAGCCACTGTGCTGATCCTGGGTAACAGGCCCGACAGTCTGTGACACTAACTGGTTTTCAACAAGCGTTGACCTCATAACCGTGTTTAAAATAGACGCCTTCTTGGAAGACTTGATGGTCTTGTTCAGAAGAAAATCACAGTGGGAAAAACATAGACTACCTTTCTCAGAAAATCGTTTAAACAAGAAAAACCCCAAAGCTGAGTATGTTCAACTTGTCTTAATTTGGAAAGTGCTTGGCATTCTAGTGAGGGTTATGTTCACTAAGATTGTCTTCTTGAACTTGAGAAATCTAATGAAAATCTGTTAAGATGTGTTTGTTCTCTCTCTCTCTCTCTCTCTCTCTCTCTCTCTCTCTCTCTCTCTCTCTCTCTCTCATGCTTGCTTGTACCTAGGGAACTGAGTCAGGTTGCTGGCAGGCCACAACCATTTGGCACGGGACTGTCAGGGCCTGCAGTTGGTTATATGGCACAGTGGAGATTTACAGCCACTAAGGTCCCCAAATTCAAGTGGCCTGGGAATTCACTGGAAATGTATGCACATTCAATAGTAAGTAGATTTTGTGGGCTCTATGAACTTCTGAACTGTCAGCTCAAGCTGTATTTTCTTGGCTAACTATGGCCCCGTTCAAGGATGCCCAAAGTTGAATCATATCATAGAGAGGGACTTAATACAGAGCAAAGGTTTTGTTCATCAGTATGAACCTTGGATAGGAGGAAACATGTATGAAAATAAAGGAAGTACCTATGACATTAAAATTATTGCAGTCCTGATTGCTATAGCCTGCTTACTGATTATGACATATTTCCAAGGTGATTTTCCTCTTTTGAGCTAAGAAAATTAGTAGTGAAAGTATTAAAGAGATGCTGGCACCAGAATGCTATTTCATTTTTCATCATCCTTTCATTTGACACATGAGATCTTGAGAGGTACAGACTTGGTCAGGGTCACTGGTCATTGTTTTCAAAGCTGGAGCCATAACTGCCTAGCAACCTCTTGACATTTAAAGTAGTTCGTCTGTGTTTCACCAGAGTTCATTATTTGTAAAGAATCTGCATTCGTCACCCGCCCCCCCCACCCCCACCCCCCCAGCGTTTTTTGATTCAAGCCAACATATAACCAGAAAGTTCAATGTAATGTAAAACACGAGGGAACACAGGAAATAATCTGGCAGGTCAGGGTCACACAACAAATTTGACAAAGCAAACTTCAACTAAAAACAAAGACATATTTGGCCACGTTTGGGCAGTGAACAAGAAGAAGGGAAAAAGAGGAGGATCTGGAGCTGGATGGAACTGGTTTAGATCCTGGCTGGCTCTGTAGTCTTTGGAAGAGGGATGTTACTTTCTCTGGGAGAACAGAGGATAACGTCTGTCTGGCAGGCGTCTGGAATGATTTCCTTCATCGCTAGCATGAACTGACCCTCCACACTTTGATGTTGGGCTCATGAAACACCAGCAGCTGCAAATTAACACTAGCCTTCTCTCAGTTGGAGAGACCAAAGCCCGGAGAGATCCATAGTCTCTCCAAGGTCATCTACTGAGCAAGCTGTGACGAGATTTGGAAAGAAATCTGTTTGGCACCAAGGCCATAGGCTTAACCGCTGTAGTTTCTCAGGACTGATAAGAACAAAAGCCAAGGACCCAGCATGCTGTGTGGTGCTCAGTAAATACTGAGATGAATCATCAGAATCAGAAAGCCGGCCTTTCTCAGTACCCAACCAGGAGAAGAGTGAGGGTATGGCTCAGGCGGACCTGTGGATAGAAAGCCCTAGGAGGGGCCAGGCGGCGGTGGTGGCGCAAGCCTTTAATCCCAGCACTCGGGAGGCAGAGGCAGGCGGATCTCTGTGAGTTCAAGGCCAGCCGGGGCTACAGAGTGAGTTCCAGGAAAGGCTCCAAAGCTATACAAGAGAAACCCTGTCTCAAAAACAACAACAACAAAGAGAGAGAGAGAGCCCTAGGAGGATGAAACCAAAGGACACATGGTCAGCAAAGCCCTACTTTGGCTGGTAGCACTTGGGAAGGGCCACCTGTCAGGTGCCTGCCAGGGGGCAGAGGGGTTCCAGGACCTGGCTCTCACCACTCTGCCCATGCTTTTCCTTCCAAGCCATTTCTCTCCCTTTTCTTTCACCCATATGACTCATCGACTCATCATACCTCTCTTTTCATGGCATCATCATATCCCACACATGCCTCAGATGCTTGAACGTCAGCAGGCCTTCAGACAAACCCCCTTTGTACTCATGAATAAAAGTGTCCTCTTCCTCATCCACTACTGGGGCTCCTGAAGGGCTGGGGGTTTTAGCCACCACATGCTCACCACTATGTAAGTTGTACATTGACCCTTAAATTCCGTAGGTATTGTTGAGTGGTATTAGAAACAGTCTGCAATCCAAATGATCAAAATGTTATCATCCGTTAAGTTCCCACCCTCTCCATGACTCACAGCCAGGGTGCACTCTTACAAGGCCTAATGAAATGCCCCAAGCTTTGGTTGGATACTCTTGGTACCAGGCTTGGTAAGAGAGCCCCAGCGTGCAGCAGAGCTCCCACCAGCCACCCTTCAGGTGGGTTGAAGAAACAGGTATGGGAATTCGGATGGACTGGATGCTAGTGGTGGTGATGAGGGTGGGGTGAGGTGGGGGCGGTGGGGGTGTTCTATGCAGAACTTAGCTGCCCAAATGAGTGTCATTCCTGGATTGGAAATGAGGAATGGGGAGTGGAGAATCCTTGAGCTTGAGTTCTCATAAAAGCACTTGGTAAAAGCTTTAGATTGCGTCCATGGTTTGCCTTACTCATTTATAACAGCTCACTGTTGTAAAATGTTTTTCAGCATATATGTAATTTCCAAGAGCTTCCGGATGCTCTCTGGAGGCAAGTTTAATTAAGAATGCAGAGGGGGCTGGAGAGATGGCTCAGCGGTTAAGAGCACTGACTGCTCTTCCAGAGGTCCTGAGTTCAATTCCCAGCAACCACATGGTGGCTCACAACCACCTATAATGAGATCTGGTGCCCTCTTCTGGTCTGCAGGGACACATGCAAGCAGAACACTGTATACATAATAAATAAATAAATCTTAAAAAAAAAAAAAAAAAAAAGAATGCAGAGGGCCTGGTTGGAGAACACCATTTCATGTTTAAATTAGACTATGGCTTCCTTCAGGGCTGGTAACAGTGTTGACCCTCAATTATTCTGGTGGCTACAGGGATGGTGAGGTATATTTTTGTATGCATGTATGTGGGGGTATGTATATGTGCATGGTTTGTGCACACGTATCAATGTACATGCTTATGTGTGCATGTATGTGTGGAAGCCAGATGTTAATATCAGGTGTCTTTATTTTTTTTTTTAAACAAAGTCTCTCACTGAGCCCAGAACTCACTGATTGGCTAGGCTAGCTGTCGTGTGAACTCTGAGGATCTGCTTGTCTCCATGGTCTCTCTCATCACTAGGTTTACAGGCGTGCACCACCAAACACAGTTCTTTTTGTTTTGTTTTGAATTGTCTGTATATGGGTGTTTGCTTGCATGTTCGTCTGTGCAGCAAGGGTATGCCTAGTGTCCATGGAGGCCAGAGGAGGGCACTGAATTCCCGGAACTGAAGTCATAGATGGTTGTGAGCCACCATGTGGGTGCCAGGAACTGAACCTAGGTCTTTTTGAAGAGAAGCAAGTAGTCTTAACCACTGAGCCATTTCCAGCCTCCACACTCAACTCTTGTGTAGACGCTGGAGATCTCAGCTCAGGCCCTCATGCTTGTGTGCCAAGCACGTGGCTGTCATCTCCCACGCCCAGCAAGGTTTATCGTGAAGTCATTTTTTCCTACTCTCATCACGCCATTATGAAGGTTACGATACTCAGGTTGGGGGTCCCCCAAAGTTCTGAATCACGAAGAAGCCCACTCTCTTATTGGAGTTACTCATTAAATAACCATTTTCTCCCCCCACGCGAATGGCTCATGGGCTGCTCTGGCCCAGCACTGTGCCTTTACATAGCAGAAACGCGGTACACCTTTTCATAGTATAAACGTACAGAGGAAACCACAAATCCCATCCTGCCTCTGGAGCCCCAACAATCTTCTGTTCTAGTCTGTGTCAGCAAAGAGTTCCACAGAAGTGCACAGCAGGGGAAAACAGGGAGATGCTGGTTGTCCCTAACCAAGAGGGTGGAGCCACCCCACTATCTCTGATCCCAGCTGTAGCCTGACATCTTGAGTTGTAAGCAAGATAGGATCTTCCCATTCACTCACAACACGAGTGCAGCACACATTGTTCTGAAAACAAAGACGTCAAATGTGGGGCAGTTCAACCCCAGCTTGTTCTTCAGACTAATGTTTCCTAATAAGCATGGTGTTTGTATGCTCTGCAATTGAATTGGAAATGGTAGATGATTCTGAAAGCACATCGAATGAGGGATTTTATAGACAATATTAAAATAGTTGTCATTATTCATGGCCAGTTATCGACATTATTAGCAAACACCCAAAACCCTGCAAGGTAAGTAACAATTTGCATTTCTTAAGTGGGGAGACTGAGGCTGAGAGGGGCTGAGTCCCTCTATTCAGTCTCACCACTGCCCTTACCTGCCCACACTTGTGTCTTCCTAATTCAACACAATGCTTCTGGTAAGATTCTATCTAGACGTGCGCACGTGCTCAGGAATGGAACTCATACAACCTCCACAGAGAGCTACGCTCGTGTATGGCTTCACAGAAGGACTGTGTCAGCTCTGCTCAGGAGGACTGGGCAAGGCATCTGGCTCTCTGAATCCCATGATCCTCCCTTGCCAGACAGCAAACACAGTGACCTACTTCACAGGCCTCTGAGAAGGAACCGTTACAAAGAGAGCTGCAAAGATAAAGCCCTTTGGTTTTGAAACTAGTAAGCAGCGGGTCCGTCCAACAAGACGGCCCTCTCTGACCCAAACCTAGACCATGGGAAAAGAGCAGGGCCTCACGCCTCCTCCAGCTCTCCCACATGGATTCCTGTAAGTGAAAACTCCCGTTGGAACCCCTGGGATTCTAGCTGGAGAGGAAACACAGGAAGATGTGTCAAGCTGCAGCTCCATGCCTTAGCCAAGCCCTTTATATCCAGTATTATTAATAACCCACTTCTCCTGCCATTAGCCAAAGCTGAAATGCAGGGAGTAGGATTCTAATTCATTAATCTCTCCTATCAGGCTCATAAAACTTGGAGGGATGTTGAAATACCGGCAGTGAAAATAGGTTTTGTGAGTCTCAGCAGGCTTTACCGTCCATTGTTTCCTATGAGACGCAAACAAGAGTCACACTAAGCTCTCCGATGTCAACACTACTTAAAAATACAAACCCAACACTTACTGTTCAGGGGTTTACCGGGCCAAGTCTAAAAGTCACGGGAATGGTCGCTCTGCCTTTCAAAAACACCATATGCTCTTGGTGGATGCAGAGCTCACTGGGCTGATATTAATAACTGGCTTAGAGTGTGAGGCAGAAACATGAGCCAGTTTGTCATGGGAGGAGGCGATTGGAAAGGAACTGACAGACACAGGTGGGATGGATTGTAACAAAAATATACTTACACAGAAGCTCCAGTAAGTCATTAGGCGGGGATGGCTTCCTCCACGATCAATAGGTCCCCATGTTAGCTGTTCTAAAATATTAACAAGCAACAAAAATCTCCTTCATGCTGAAAGCACAAGGCTGGTCTAATGATGAACTACCCTTGCTCTTCCACAGTCCTTTTCTGTGGGGATCTGGGTTTTTATTGTTTGAGTTTTTATTTATGAGTATTTGTCTCTGTATGTGTGTAATGCCATATGAATGAGTGTGCCTAAGAAGGCCAGAGGCCATATGAATGAGTGTGCCTAAGGCGGCCAGAGCTGCTGGAGCTATGGTTACAGGTGAGGGACTGCATGTGGATTCAGAAAACTCAACCCTGGTCTTCTATGAGAGCAGAACATGCTCTTAACTGCTGAGCCACTACTCCCACCCTGTTCTGTTACTTTTTTCAGATTTATAAATTTAACCTAGTCTACTTTGATTCCCCTATTTTCAAAATATATCAAGTGGATTTTAAAATGTCTATTATTTTTTTTTTTCTGAGACAGGGTTTCTCTGTGTAGTTTTGTGCCTTTCCTGGAACTCACTTTGTAGACCAGGCTGGCCTCGAACTCACATAGATCCGCCTGCCTCTGCCTCCCAAGTGCTGGGATTAAAGGCGTGCGCCACCACCGCCTGGCGAAATTGTCTATTATTGATCTTGTGTGCATATCTGTGTTTGTGTGGGGTGTGTGCACAGCATTTAGGAAGGTTGACAACCACTGCCTTAGATACTGTCCACAATTTTGAGACTAGGACTCTCACTGATCTAGAACCTGACAAGTATCCTAGGCTGGCTGGCCATGGAGCCTCGGCAGTCCACCTGTCTCTGCCTCCTCAGTGCTGGGAATACATGTACTGCCACCACATCTGGCTTTTTAATATGCATTCTAGACATTGTCCCCATACTTGCATAGCAAGCAGCTCTGTGATGGATTGCTTGAAGTTTGTTTGCTCTCCCTTCAGAATTCCAAAACAATCTTAAAATCATATTACAGTTGTTTAGGAGGGAAGTGGATCTTGGGGTGACACCATATCCCCAAAGCAACTTGCAGAATTGATGTGGTCAGATGGAAAGAGTTGGGACATGGCTTCTGGCTTGAGGGACTTTCTTTGGAACATCTTTATTTCAAAAATTTCCGGATGGTCCCTCCAAGCCCCTCACTTACATGGAACATCAAATTGTCCAGATCATCAGTGGAGCAACTTAGACCCAAGTTCCACTGAACACAGTTGTTGTCTTGAATGTTAAAGGAGAAGTGGCATTTACCTAACAGTGATTGCAGTATGTTGTTATACTGTGGCCATCTTTGGGGCAGTGCTCAG